>APFE031417184.1:54815-129846 GCA_000404065.3 Pinus taeda | reverse complement strand
ATTTACCATACCTCCACTTTACTTATATTTTTATTTGTTTACACCCTTGCATGTATATATGGTGACTTATGGAGTAATATAAAAAATGCTTTATTTATTTACCATACCTCTCATTTATTTATATTTTTATTAATTTACCATACCTCTTTTATAAATATGGTATTTGGGCCTTTGGCCCATAGGATTCACTTAAATAAAACCTATTCTTGAAATGGGCGAATGGATTCACTTAAATAAAACCTATTCTTGAAAATGGGCGAATGGAAGGTTGTAACTCCTAATTTCAAGGGCTAAATTTACCTTTTTTACCCTCTCCCTTAAAATAAGGTGGGCTATTTGAGGTGATTTGTAAAAATGTACTATAATACAAAATATTCGCCCACTAAAAATTTAAAACCCCTTAATTTCGCCAAAGGGCGAACATTCGCCCCTAAAATTATCCTTGAGAGGAACTCCTGCAGGGGAGGTGAACATGTCCTCGTACTCCTCCATGACCTTGTCCATCTGTAGTTGTCGTGCGGAGGGACCTTGTGTAGAGGTCGTGGCCACCATCTTCTTCTTTCCTTGAGGGTGTATGATCATGAAAACAAATTTCCCGGTTTTGGAAATGAGCTTACTGCATTGTTTTACGATAACCAAAGAGATGGTCGTAGGCGATGCTACCTCCGTATCCTGTACAACTTATTTCCCAAGTAACAATAATAACATGGGACCTTGATTCATACATAGCATGTCGCTTCCACAAGTATGGTTGTCCTATTAATACATCACAAACATCAAGGGGAGCAACATCACACAATACCTCATCCATGAGGGCTTGATGTTGTATGAAAGGCGACACTGTTGGCTCACACGAAGATCCCGTCCTTGGTGAAGCCACTCGATGGTGTACGGTTGTGGATGTGTTGTGGTCGGTAAGCCCAGTCGCTTCACGACCTCTGCCGAATGAGGTTCTTTTGGCTCCCGCTGTCGACAATGATATGTATCGGGGACCACTTTACCCACATGTGGGCGTGGAAGAGACACTCCTCCTTTAGATCTTCGGGTTCCTCCTTCTGGATCTTCGTGGTGGCAATGGTGGTGTTGTGCTTCGCATCAATAATCTGCTTCCCTTTGTCATTCCCCTTGTCAAGTTGTGACTCAGAGTCGGAACAAGCATCTCATTTTGAAACCTTTAGCTCAGCCACTAGTGATTGTTTAGCCCGACACTCACTTGTGTAGTGAGTGGAGCTCTTATGGAACTCACACCACTTTCTCGTGTCCTTTGTCAGCTTCGCAGTATTGTTCTTTGCTTGCAACTTTGGCAGGTTCTCTTGGGTCACCCCACCTTAGCTTTGTCCTTTGTTCTACGGTTTGGGGGCACCTTTCCCTTGCTTCGGATTTGTAGATCCAAAGTCTCGCTTCTTCTGTTTAAACTTTTGCTCGATCTTCACGGCATATTGGTATGTTGTGACGAGTGAGGAGATGTTCAGGAATTCTATTTCTTCATGGATGTACCTGTGCAAGCAGCCGTGGTATTTCAGTACCAAATGATGCTCTGAATCCTTGATACTGATGCAGGAGCATCCAGCTCAACATTATCATTGTATTTTAGTAGACATAGGGGGTCTTGTGTTTCAAGGAAGTTGGTTTCCTAAGTATTGAATTAATGTAATTATTTAATGTTTTGAATGATTTTAATGAGAATAGGGATTGATTGAATATTGTGAGGCATAATTGTAAATGTTCTCGAATGTAGGAGAACATGAGATATTTAAGCTATTTGAGTGATGGGAGGATTGAGAATTGATTGTAAATATTAGATTAGGAGTTAGTTCATGATTTTGTGGATGAAATAAAATCCTTAGGGATGAGAAAGATATTTTAGGAATTTTGTTGAGGAGTTTATAGATCTAAACCAGAAATTGGTTTTAGAATCCCTTTGTATAAATGCAAGCCAAAAAGGCATAGACAGAGGTTGGAGAGGTTGAATAGTTTAGATAGATAGTTGATTGGAGTGTGATTGTAAGCCGACGGGTTGCATGTAAATCAGAGGCCACTGACATTAGAAGATCAGGCTGAAGATAGAGAAACTGTGTAATTATTTGGTTATCAATACAGAGGTTTAATTCCAAGCCCATATAAATGTGTGTTTCGAGATTTGACTGATAAATTATAGTAAATCAGAGAGTTGCATAGATATATGTATGCAAGCGGGGTCAAGGCAAATACACAGAGGAGAAGAAATACAGTGGAAGGGAATGGAGCGTTGAATCCATTCCAAGAGCCTCAGTAATTTTTTGAAGGAACAGGAACTAAAGAAACTTGCAGAGTTAAGCTCAGAAGGAGTCGCACAATGGAGTGTCGAGATCCCAGAAGAAAACTGAAAACCACAGAGAAACATTGAAAAGAGGCGTTAAAACTAAGTAAAGGGAAAAACGAGAAGTGAGGAAACGATGAACAACCACTGTTGGATCTTAAAGATCAATGACCAGGATCCAATCATAGAGGAGATGAAGGAATAACACATCGACAATTTTGAAATAGTGAAAGTGGACTTCGAGCAGCCTCAAAACCATAAGTGGTATTGAGCGCGGCGCACCCGATTCCATTAAGCATTCGACACGTGACAACGAGGAGGAGAGAGCAAACTGCTTAACAATGGTTAATCGTCATGTAAATTGTCCGGCCGAAAACTTTGTGGACCATTACATCTGTCGCAAGTTAATTGACGGTAGAGGATCAATGATTGGTTTCGTTGATTGGATGTAACATCAACCGTCGAATCGCAAGCCTAATCAATGGTTGAGATGTAATCGCATATCGCAAGGTTAAGAGCTGAAGGGCGGTGCGATAGCCGATAGTGATAGTCGTTGATCGGAGGTCGGGCATTTCAGAGATCGGAGAAATAGTGTGGGAGGACTTGGTATTAACAGACCCGACGACACATATTAACGTGGGTGTAATACATTTGAAGTCCGGCCTTATATGGTTCGGAGCGGAGTTGTAATGTATTTCCTTTGTATTTCTATAAAGTGTTGTGCCGAGGGTTTTAATGCAAAGGAGTGATTTAAACGTTCCGATAGTTGAATATCAGAGTCGGAAGGGGTGATGAGGTATATATGTGGTGTGACCGCGAGGGCTGCGATGAGCGATTGTGACAAAGGTGTTTATCGATAACTGTGCAAAGGCTTATGAAAGGCGGAAAAGGTATGATCTATGTGGGTTTATGTGATAACTATTATAAAGGATTATAATAATATTAAATCACCTATAGCGATTTGTGGATTAAGCCTATGTATGACCCAAAGTTTAATAATGGCTTAGAGGGGTTGTATGAGTACCGATATTAAAGGGAATGAAGGTTGAGGGGTGATTAGAGTCCTGATAGAAAGGGTTTAGACTTTGGGTTAGCCTATTAATATGTTTATGCATGAGTTCTAATGAAAAGGGCCTTAACCATCACCATTACTGAAGATTTGACCGGGTAGGTCATTATAAATCCTGGGGAAAATGGTTTATGCATAGGTCTATATGCATATTGTGGGTAAAGTACGGGTATCCCTGCATCATTTGGTATCAGAGCTAAACAAAGAAATTATGTGTGAAAGTTTCTTTGGAAGAATTTAGAACAGAGATATTTGGAAAGATGTGTATGTAGGCAAGGGAGATCAGATTCTAATCTGACAGCTAAGAAACCAGAGTAAAGTTGGGAGATTGCAGAAACATAAAGAATCCATAGTGATGTTTTTAAAAAAGGAGATTCACTCGGATGTGAAGAGTGAATGGAGACTGCTTGTGAAATCATGCAGGTATTGTTTTATTTAAATCTAATTTGAGTTTTGTTGGATAAAGAAATAGAATGAAGATTGATAGTTGCAGCTAATGAAGTATCTCAGCAAAAGAAGATCAAGCCTTAAGAAGCAGTAATGAAGGAAAATGTTAAGGATTTCTAAGTGGAAGAAAACTTAGCAAAGGAGAAATTATTACCGATAGTTAAGCTTTGCTAAGATAAAGCCGAAAGATTTGAAGAAAGAATCAGATTCTAAATCTGATTGGCAGTGGCTGAATATTGAGAATTTCTGCAGTGGAAGCATGAAGATCTGTTGAAACAGGTTTGCAAGAATGGTGAGATCTTGAAGGTAAGTGAAGGTAAGAAAATTTGTCTAATGATTAGCAGATATTGAATGAATGATATTTAGCGCAGGATTACAGTATTTAAACTATAAGAAGGACTTTGTAAGTTTTTGAAGTAGCAGAGTTTGAAGATAGAACTGAAAGCTAGTGGAAAGGACAGTCCATTCAAAGGTGCAGGTGAATGGGAGGACAAGATCAGATAGAGATCTTGAAGGTAAGATGATATGACTTTATTTGGATTTGAAGATTAGAAAGTTGTAGTCTTTTTATTGATGCAAAAGTATTATTGCAACTCCCAAAGGCAATTCCATAGAGGATGTGAGTATAATTGCTAAGAGATAAAGGAATTTGGTAAGAGTTTCTAACTGAAAGCAGGAATGTGACAAAACCTTGAAGAATTCCAACAAAGATTGGATAAAGAGGACAGTTGTGTTCTTGAGAGTGCAGATGAGTTGAAGCCTAGAAGGAGCAAAGAGTAGTGCTCAAAGGAGGTTCCAGAGATAGAGAACCAATTTCTTGCCAAAAGACCGAGTACAGAGGAAAGCTTGGTGAGGTAAGTGGCAGCAGGGTAGACTTGTTGTTGTAGAGGCTTTAGTGCAGCTCATAGTGAATGAGTGAGGAACTCATAGAGATAAAGAGGATGATGACTAGTGACAGTCATAACAAAGGTTCTGAAAGAAACCACAGCCAAGGACATAAGGAAGGAGATGCCAAGGCAAATGGCATACAGAGATAGTTAAGTAAAGAAGAATATGAGAGGGAGAAGGCTAAGATAGCAATTCAGCTTGAAGTATTAAAGGAAATGTTGCAAAGAAATGAGATGGACCAAAAATATGGTTATGTCATGAGAAAGAAAGTGAAGTGGCAGAGGCTACAAGAGAAGAGGAATTAGCAGGGTGCATATGCAGTTAATAAAGGAGCTAAGGGAACTTGAACAAATTATAGATGTCAAATTGAAAACAGAGAAACTCGAAAGAGTTGAGCTACAGCAAAAGGAAGATGCTGAAGAAGAGATGTTGAAGTTTCGATATGTGAACCAGAATGTGGACCATTACTTTTTGAAAGTGATGAAGAGCCAGAGGAGTTAGAACATATGAATGATTCAAAGCAGCCAAAAGACTTGATGACTGAAGCATCAAGTGAGACCAGAAGGTCTTGTATTTTTAAAATTAATGATTTGTGTATGATTACAGGTTTGGAAGAAGATAGGCAGTCTTTTAAAGCTATCAAAAACATGAACGAAAACCTTCCAGAAGATGAATGTTTTAAAGCAGAATATGACAAGGCGACTAGAAAAGAATCAGTTCACTGAAGTGGACAAGTGTTGAAAGACATCATTGAAACAGATGATGAGAAGGAGAGACTAGCTGACAGTCTCAAGAGCTCTTTGAGTTTGAATCAGCATACTGATGTGCTGACAGAAGAAGAGAGATCCGAGCAGCATATTGCAGTGTTGCCAAAGGAAGAAGAGGTACAGAAGCCTTATATTTTTTATTATGATGATTGTCTTATAATTGAATATTTTGTTGCAGAAACTGAAACATATTTGGCACAGGTGGACAGCCAAATGAAAGAAGAAGAGGAAAGACATCTACTAAAGGATGTTAAGGAAGATTTAGCAGAGGAAGAAGGACCATGTCATGATGGATCAATAAAAAATGAAGAAATGGGAGATTATGTAAAATTTCCAAAGTTCACTCTAAGTAAAATCATTGAGTTATATAGAGAATTAGACTTTCAAAGAAGAAAGTTGGAAGAGCAAAGTATAGATGTTCAAGATAGATTGTTGAAGAAGGATGACAAAGAGGTTGTCATAAATGAAAGACAAGAAGAAGTTGACAAGTGCAGAAAACAGAAGCAAGAAATTTTTCTAAAAGCCAATATAGCAGCAGCTGAAAAGGTGCAAGATAACAGTAAAGAAGAAGGTAAGGATGAAAAGGAGGCGATCAGAATAAGTGAAAAACAAGCACGAATGGGAGTTCAGCAATTAAGAGTTGAAGATAATCAGCAGACAGAGGATATACTGGACAAAGAAATTGAATTGATAAGAAGGTTAATGATGAAAGTGTCTTAGAAGAAGATAACAACAAGAAAGGAGAGGAGTGACAATAAGAGGAAGACAGCAACAGACAACAACAGCAATAGAACAATGGACAAGCAAAGACAAGTTACAAAATAAAGTCTGGGATCGAGAAGGAAACAATTATCCAAACCTATGACCAGGAGGTCATAAATTTTCTTACTTAGGGAATCTGATGCAAGAGCATCTAGCTCAACATTATCATTGTATTTTAGTAGACATAAGGGGTCTTTTGTTTCAAGGAAGTTGGTTTCCTAAGTATTGAATTAATGTAATTATTTATTGTTTTGAGTGATTTTAATGAGAATAGGGATTAATTGAATATTGTTAGGCATAATTGTAAATGTTTTCGAATGTAGGAGAACATGAGAGATTTAGGATAGTTGAGTGATGAGAGGATTGAGAATTGATTGTAAATCCTAGATTAGGATTCAGTTCATTATTTTTTGGATGAAAGGGAATCCTTAGGGATGAGAAAGAAATTTTAGGAATTTTGTTGAGGAGTTTATGGATCTAAACCAGAAATTGGTTTTAGAATCCCTTTGTATAAATGCAAGCCAAAAAGGCATAGACAAAGGTTGGAGAGGTTAAATAGGTTAGATAGATAGCAGATTAGAGTGTGATTGTATGCCCATGGGCAGCGTGTAAATCAGAGGCCACTGACATTAGAAGATTAGGCGAACATTGAGAAACTATGTAATTATTTGGTCATCAATACAGAGGTTTAATTCCAAGCCCATATAAATGTGTGTTTCGAGATTTTACTGGTAAACTATAGTAAATCAGAGAGTTGCATAGATATATGTATGCAGGCGGGGTCGAGGAGAATACACAGAGGAGAAGAAATACAGTGGAAGGGAATGGAGCATTGAATCCATTCGAAGAGCCCTAGTAATGTTTTGAAGGAACAGGAACTAAAGAAACTCACAGAGATAAGCTCAAAAGGAGTCACACAATGGAGTGTTGAGATCCCAGAAGAAAACTGAAAACCACAGAGAAACATTGAAAAGTGGTGTTAAAACTAAGTAAAGAGAAAAACGAGAAGTGAGGAAATGATGAACAACCACCGTTGGATCTTGAAGATCAACAATCAGGATCCAATCACAGAGGAAACAGAGGAATATCGCATCGGCAGTTTTTAAACAGTGAAAGCAGATTTCGGGTGGCCTCAAAACCGTAAGTGGAATTGAGCGCGATGCACTCGATTCCATTAAGTGTTCGACACATGGTAGTGAGGAGGAGAGAGGAAACCGCTTATCAGGAGGTTAATCCTCACGTAAGTTGTCCGGCCAAAAACTTTTTGGACCGTTAGATCTGTCACAAGTTAATCAACGGTGGAGGATCAATGATTGGTTTGGTTGATCAGATGTAACGTCAATCGCCGGATCGCATGCCTGATTGACGGTTGAGATGTAATCACATATCGCAAAGTTAGGAGTTGAAGGGCGGTGCAATAGCCGATAGCAATAGTCACTGATCGGAGGTCGTGCATTTTGGATATCGGAACAATAGTGCGAAAGGGCTTGGTATTAATAGACCCGACGACATTTATTAACGCGGGTGAAAAACATTTGAAGTTTTGCCTTATATGGTTCGGCGCGAAGTTGTAATGTATTTCCTTTGTATTTCTATAAAGTGTTGTGCCAAGGGTTTTAATACAAAGGTGTGATTTAAACGTTCCTTTAATTAAATATCAGAGTCAGAAGGGGTGATGAGGTATATATGTGGTGTGACTGTGAGGACTGCAATGAGCGATTGCGACAAAGGCGTTTATAGATAACTGTGCAAAGGCTTATGAAAGGCGGAAAAGGTATGATCTATGCGGGTTTATGTGATAACTATTATAAAGGGTTATAATAATATTAAAGCGCCAATATCGATTTGTGGATTAAGCCTATGTATGATCCAAAGTTTAATAATGGCTTAGAGGGATTGTATGAGTCCCGATATTAAAGGGAATGAAAGTTGAGGGGTGATTAGAGTCCCGATAATGAGGGTTTAGACTTTGGGTTAGTCTATTAATATGTTTCCGCATGAGTTCTAATGAAAAGGGCCTTAACCATCACCATTACTGGAGATTTGACCAGGTAGGTCATTATAAATCCTAGGGAAAATGGTTTATGTATAGGTCTATTTGCATACTATGGGTAAATTAGGGGTATCTCTGCGTCAGATACCCAACTTTGTGCGAAGTGTATGGAAAATATTGGTAAACTCCAGCACGTCTTGGTCCCTTCCCTGCCACAGCATTGTCCACTTTATGTATTGATCCTCATAGCTTCCGATAGGTTAGTACTGCTCCTTGATGGCAGTCTGAAATGAATTCCAAGTAGTGCAGCTGAAAACAGCAAGGTTTTAATTTCATCCTTCTGCTCGTAGTAGGTTTCCCACCAGTCCTTGACATGGGGGGCGACTTTGAGAAGAGCGAAAGTAATATTTTCCCGGCCAGAAAAATCATGAACAGAAAAATAACCTTATAGCAAATTTAACCATTTTTCTACGACGTTTTCATCTATCTAACCCTCAAATATGGGAATGTCAAAATTAACTTGTACCTTAAAGGGTGTGGCACTTCCGGAGTATCTGCTGGAAGGAGATGTATCGCCCCTAGGTAGCCGCTGAAGGATCTAGTCAAAGTTGTCCATCACCGCATTCCTTTATCGCTCGAGGGCCTCTTTGAGCAACATTTTGATAGGATCTCCTGCCCCCTCGTCTTTCTTTTCATTCGCCATGGGAGGTCGTCGGTATTTGCGAGGCTGGTCTTCCAAAAGTTAAACCAGTTCAAACCCTAACTCCTTATATCTCGACCTTGTTGGGGACATGCAAAGAAAGATAGAGAAAGAGCAGACCGCTCTGATACCACTAAGACGGATTTAAACCGAAACGCAACAAATTACAAATATAACCATACATATAGAGATGCAACAGAAATAATACTTCATTTCATTACTGTAAAATACTGAAATATGCTTACAAACATAAATGGAAATAAACTAGCTAGGGCGATGGTAGCTTATCTCTAAGAAGAGATGTGGCGGCTACATGCCTCTGAGCTGTCTTATAATGAGGCTCAAAGGCTTATTTATTATTGAGAAACAATAGAAAACCCTAAACATTCAAAAAAAACCCTAGAAGATGAAACACCAAACTAAGGGCCCCGTTTGGGTAAATTGGTACATCAACTTCCCGAGGTCATAACTTTGGCATACAATCTCCATTTGACATGCACAATATCTTGTTAGAAATATCTATCTGATAACTACAACTTTGGGGAGAGAAACATCGGTCTATGGACCCATGTTGCTCCCAGATTTCCCAAAAAACATCGTTTAGGGCCTCAAAACAGCTCCAGGAGTTCAGGAGCAAAAAAAACTGTTAAAAATAGTAAATTGTGCTACAATTAAGGAAACTGAAAAGCTGAAAGAAACAATGGTGGGGGTCCAAGTGGACTTGGCAGGTGGCCACCAATATCCACCTGGATCAAGGGATTAACACTAAAAACCCAAGGGAATAATATTAAACCCTAGGGATTAATATTATAAACCCAAGGTATATAAACCCTAAGAAAAATATTATGAACCTATTGATGCCTCAAAAATCGCTACAACAACATGGGGGAAAACTACCCGGTCGAGGCCTTGAATATCGTTCCTTATCCATTTGGATTAGTGGCTCTGACTGGTTTAACTAGGTCCAGTTACCTTCTCTCAATCTCCGATGACTCAAAATATGACTTTCATCCATCGATAGAGAAGAGACATCAGATCATCCCTCTTTCTCATTAGGCAGAAAAGTGATCCTTAAGCTGATCTGGGGCTCAGCTAAGCCACACCTAAGTTATGACTTAAAATTAACCTAACTAACTCTATGGTATTAAGTTAATAGTAATTGTTAATCATATATGATACTACCATAATGTTATCCCTATGAAACTTGTTAGTTTAATACTATTTCTTAATCCTAAAGTAACACAATGTTAATACTACACTATCATTAAAGTTTTGTTAGTACTAAAATACTCCTATTTATCTCATATGCCAAATCTAAACTAATCTATCATATGATATTATACTAATTAACTAAGTATACTATATAAATAAATATACCTTAGACTATACTAATTTTTATGATAAAATCACTATACTACAATATACCCTAAATATTACTAATAAAGTTCTAACATAAAAACTAAATATTTAATCTAGTTTATTACAAAATTATAATATATCTATGATAAAATATAAAATAAATGTTAATTAAACTAAATAATGTTATTATTATTCTAACGAAACATTTAATTAAAATAAGATCTAATTAAATACACTACCTAAGTAAAATTAAAATTATTCTAATTCTTTTATGTTATTTATTATTTATTGAAAGGTAATGTTAGAAAACTAATTAATAGTTAGTATGCTAAAGTTAACTCTAAAAAAGAAAAGAAAAGTAATTTCAAATGTTAAGTGTTATTGATTAAAAATAAATAAATTAATATACAATATATTACATTAATCCTTATGATTGATTTTTTTAGTGTTTTGAATCAAAATTAAAATCAATCATGAAGGTTGATTAATATAAGGGCTCAATCTTGCCACCCATAACCAAGATATTTCCCTCTAACGAAAGAGGACTTTATGCAAATTAATTTATAAATACAAAACTAATTTATAATGAAAATCTTATCTCGAACTAGAATGGGATATCCTTCTCCTTATCCGAGAGCAAATGAAATAAAATAGAGAGAAAACCCTGATTTATGAGCAAATTCACCATGTGATCCCTATCCTGCGTTGTGTCCCTGTCCCCCCACGTGGTGTTGTGCTATGGTCAGATTTATAGTGTGAAGACCAATCTCTTCCCGCTCTCTCCTCTGTTCATAAGTCTGCTCACCATTTCCTCGAGAGTCCTGCAACAAATTCGATGAAAAATGGTGGATGAATTCTTCAGATTATCTATGATTGGTGGTATCTTTTTCCATTCCGAGCGCTGGTGAATCTCTTCTATTTCTTAGCGTTGATTTCTTAGTTGTTATGGTCCAATGCATGGCGATCACCATGTGATCTTTATATTCCTTCTTCGCAATTTGCTCGCCTGCAAACAACATAACGAGACAGATCATCAATAGTTTGTTTGCAGCGTTTATTCTTTGGATTTGGTATTCACTCGCCGCAACTTCTCTAATGATATTTGTATATTTAATATGATGCCTCGAATTTCGTATTGTATCTATTCAATCAAATCTTGTTTGATTTATTTGATATCATTATGATTACATGGATGCCCGTGGAACCTGCAATAATTATGGTGAGTGGCTTCTTTCCATTTTTCGTTGCAACAACATACTGAAACTTCATAAAATTTCTATCCGGAAACAACCACTGTCCGAATGTTAAGATCTTCAATCCAGAATTATTTCATATTCTTGTTATCATTTTTTTTTGTATCCATATGGAGCAAAGTTCATGGACATCTGGTGAACTGTTGTCATCGTTTTTTGTAACCATATGAGCACGTAAATAACCAATATGCAAAGTTCTAATTATAACCAACGTCTCAAGCCACTACTTTTACATTCGTTGTTGTGTTGAATGTGATGAAAAGGTTAATTTTATATAATAATTTTATTACAAAATATACAATTTATGTAGTTTTCAATATATTATTATTCATAATATATTTTAAAACGTAATATTATTTATATGGAGTCAATATATAAATATCTACAATATATGTTTTTATTTACAATATGTTTTTTGTATTTTATTGATGATGTCTAATGATTCACCCATTTGATGTAGTTATGTGTTGAGCGAAGATAAACAACCACTATGATACATCGTGAAAAGTAAGGGGATGTGACAACCAAAGGTATCACATTGTCTCTTTATGATCATCAAGAGAATGCCATCATGAATGCAAAAGCTAATTACCAATCACATAAGGAGCTTATTGCAACAACAAAGACATGATCAACCCATGAAAAAACCACAAATTCAAGCGGCTAAAACACATCCAATCTTCAAACAAGAAAAGTTCGCAAACAATTAATCCAAATGAGGTTGAAAAAATTTAGATAGACATACAAGGACACGTTTAACTCATTTAGGCCATCCACATTCTTAAAATCCAATAATAAAATCACCAAACGATTAGTTAAAAGGGTCCCCATGTGAGATTTAAAAGTGAAAAATGGGGGGGTTGTGTTTTACCACAATAATAACGACACACGGGAGAAGAACCAGTTATCTTTGATTGTAGATAATGAACTTTAATTTACCCAAAGGTTAAAAATAATGGAGTTCATGAAACTGTCTAACAGTAAAACATCTCCATAGGTCCCACATAAATAGATGAAGTAATATGAGTTTGTAAAGATAAGTACTCAAATCATATTCGAGTAAAATCCATGAATCTAGATTTAGGAAAATTTGTTTTAAAACTACCTCATATTAAAAATAGAAGAAGATAGAGATAAGAGTTTTTGATAAAGCATATATCCATTTTATGATTGTCTCTGACATCACTTCGTTGCTAGCGAGCCTAAACAGTACCCTAGCGAAGTTGTCTTTTATGCCACACAAGCCTAGTCCCGTTGCCAGCGAGCGTCTATAGCCTCGATGGGTTTACTTGTATTTCCCATGTTTCCTCTTTAATCACTCTTTTGATAAACGCATTTGCGGACTTTTCTTTTATGATGTATTTGAGTGAAAGAGGTGGGATGGTAATAGAGATTTATGTTTAATGGACATAATACTTTCATAATGTTTACTCCAAATTCTTTACCTAGAACTATCAATTAGAGGCTTTTATGTGGAGGGGTGCGAGGGATTCATTTTGTTAAACTCAAATAATTTCTTTCCTTGAAAAAGTAAACTATATCACTTAAAAAGGATGTGTGTTCCTCCATGAAAAATATTTGAAGCAAGATAGTCTTATGGTTCCATAAGGATATGCCTTTAATGCTAAATGAAACTCACTGGAATAGAAAGAGTTCAGAGATTTCCGATGTATGAAACCAGATTTGGATTGAAAAGTCCTCTAACTGAAAGTTAATAATATTACTAAAAGAATATGCACGAGGATTTTCAAAGGGATCGAAAAAGATATATCGTGAAATCAACTCCATGAAAAGGGGTGAAAAATAAAACAAACCAAATGAGAATCAAAACAAACAAGTTGATAAAATCAAAAGCATGGAATGAAAACGGCTCAAATAAGATGATGATGACTTGACATAAAAGCATTAAAATTGTGTTTATAAATATTCATCAAGTTGAATTATTGTCTTGTTTAAAGAGTTGTCGTGTTCCTAAGCTTATTAAAAATGAACTAATGACGAGTTGTGATTAACAATTTCTTTTGTTAGTTTTAATAGGGATAATTTTCCTTAATCATGACTTACTTTAAAAACATATCATAATAATAAAGGAAATATCAGATTAAGAAAAACTCCCTAAACAAGTCTTTAAATACTTCTCCTTTAAGCCTTATGTTTTTATCACAACCACCTTATCCGCAAAAGCTGAACTAATACACACCTGCAAAAAGGACACTAAATATAAGAAAGAAAAAATAAATGGGAACTTTAAACAAACTGATATAAAAACAAACAAATGATAATAATGATACATACCTGAAAGAATTCGATAAATAATTTACCTCATAGATGTTCATTTTCTTCCGTATATTTTTTACAAATCATCTTTTATTCAAGCTATAAAACAAAAAGAAATTTAAACTATTCCTAAGCTAATTGAAAATAAAAATAAAAATATGGTTATGTAAGATCAAACTTCCAATGTAACCAAGCGAGTTCCTTATTACCTTTAGAAATATACATCATGTACATTAGTAACAAAAATTCAACAAATATCGATATATTAAAAGAAGACTTATGTGCATATATTGTTAATATATTTACAAAAAGAATTTTATTTGCAATCACCCTTTCTTGAAAAATGTCCTCCAACCAAATTTCTAATGGATCGTAAAAGTATGGATGAGTATTCATTAGAGAGTGAAGGAGATTAAATGGAAGAATGGATGAACAAACGCTATGTTATGTACATACGTGAAATTATGAACTGAGTCATCAAAATGACCTTGAAATGAATTCTTAAGGGAATCATTGGATGAGTGAGGTGATTGGGAGAATGATGGATTTATACTATCAAGTGTTTGAAAAAATAAGTGTTGATTATTTGGATTCTGAACTCTATGCACTTTTAATGATACACTCGATAAGAATTTAATGTTCATTTCTTCACACTGCCAGCCATTAGTATTTTCCCTATGGTTAAATGACAATTGAGACCGATTCACAAAAATTTCCTTCCCACGAGTTTCGATTTGAATGATATAATCATTAATAGTGTAAACATAAACTTGTGGAAATGATAAAAGTTGAAAATCAAGATCAAAGATAGGAAGTTTAGAATCGAAAATGGGAAGGGAAAGGTCATTACAATTTGATGTAGTTTCGAAATGAAATTCTTCATTGGTAACATTGGTAAAAGGAAAATATTCATTTTAAAACACACATGAGTTATGAGAGATATGAAAAATTTATTTAATTATTTTATCTTCTACATAACTATGAGGAATAAATTGACTGAAATTCTCCTTGGGAAAACATTTAGATCCATCAAAATGATTACATTCAAATATAAGAGAATTCTCAAAATCATGAAAATTGTAGTCTATTGATAATTCATTACCCTGATTAAATTTGTGTGACAGATCATTACTAATGATTTCTAAAGTAATTCCTTTGTCTTCTTTAAAATCGTATGCGTCAAAAGGAATCAATAATTATTTATTAAAAGAAATTTCTTTGCAAAATAAATCTGGGTAAAGGTAGAAATAATTGTTTGAGGAGATGAACTTGAAATATTCTCTATATGAACATGTTTCGTACTCATCTAAACAACTTCGAGATTCATGCTTTTGTAAAACATTTTCATTTTTTTGAGAATGAATTTGTAATTGAGTTTGGTCAATAGCATGAGATAAATCAAAAGTATCATTTGTACAATGCACATTATTTTCATTAATAATTTCCGCTTGTTGATTTGCTCGATTAATAGTAATAGTGGATTCATTTGAATTATCAGCAATATTATCAAGAGGAAGATTAAGATCAACAGTAAGATGTAGATCTATGCATTGTTGAGATTTATCATTTATAGATTGTGCATTGTTAATTTGATTTAATTCAAACATGCTATTTAAAATGGACGGATCTTCAATTACCAATACCTTTTCCTCACAGGGAGAAGGAAGAGAAAGAGCTTCTTCTAACCATTCTATAAATTCCTCATTTGTAGGTTGATCTTCATAATAGAATTTTAAACACACCACTTTGAATCTGAGAATGAAATCAACTAAGTCTTTGTTTTCTAACTTTCTCAAATTTTCAGTTTCTTCACATACCTGATTATGATTACAATTTGCAAATGTATGAACGAATATTGATGCACACTCATCCCAACTATGGATTGAGGCAACCGGAAGCAATTCATACCAATGTATAGTAACTCCTGTAAGAATCACGGTAAAAATCCTGCATAAGACTAGTTCATCAAGATCAATATCTGAGTCAAAAAAATCTAAAGAAAATTGAATAATATGTTCAAATGCAGAGGTATTACCTTCACCGCCGAATTTTATCTTCGTCAAGAGTTTTGTGATTTCGATCAGAATGTTATAATTCAAGGTTTGAGGGATACAACTCCAAACAAAATGTTTTGTATGATTCATCTAAAAAAATTAGACTTTATTATTCAAGACTCAACAAATGCACTTTTCAGAGGCCCTCCTTCTAGCTCCAAAAGTGTTGATGCCTCAAAAATCACTGGAACAACATGGAGGAAAACCACGCAGTCAGGGACTTGAATACCGTCCCTTATCCATTTGGATTAGTGGCTCCGACTGGTTTAACTAGGTCCAGTTACCTTATCTCAATCTTCGATGACTCAAAATATGACTTTCATCCATCGATGGAGAAGAGACATCAGATCATCCCTCTTGCTCATTAGGCAGGAAAGTGATCCTTGAGCTGATCTGGGGCTCAACTAAGCCACAACTAAGTTGTGACTTAAAATTAACCTAACTTATTCTAACCTAACTAACTCTATGATATTAAGGTAATATTAATTGTTAATCCTATATGACACTATGATAATGTTATCCCTATAAAACTTGTTAGTTTAATACTATTTATTAATCCTAAAGTAACATAATGTTAATACTACACTATCATTAAAATCTTGTTAGGTACTAAAATACTCCTATTTATCTCATATGCCAAATCTAAACTAATGTATCATATAATATTATACTCCTCCTTTGCAATTTGCTCGCCTGAAAACAACATAACGAGACAGATCATCAGTAGTTTGTTTGCAGCATTTATTTTGGGATTTGGTATTCACTTGTTGCAAGTTCTCTAATGAGATTTTCATATTTAATATGATACCTAGAATTTCGTATTGTATCTCTTCGATCAAATCTTGTTTGATTTATTTCATATCATTTTTTTTGGTACCCATGTGGAGCAAACTTTGTCATAAAATTTCATGGACATCCGGTGAACTATTGTCATTGTTTTTTGTAACCATATGAGCACGCAAATAACCAATGTGCAAAGTTCTAATTATATGCAATGTCTCAAGCCACTACTTTTACATTCGTTGTTGTGTTGAATGTGCTTAAAAGGTTAATTTTATATAATAATTTTATTACAAAATATACAATTTATGTAGTTTTCAACATGTTTTTATTCACAATATATTTTAGTACATAATATTATTTATATGGATTCAATATATAAATATCTACAATATATGTTTTTATTTACCCTATGTTTTTTGTATTTTATTTATAATGTCTAATGATTCACCCATTTGATGTAGCTATGTGTTGAGCGAAGACAAACAACCAATGTGACACATTGCGAAAAGTAAGGGGATGTGACAATCAAAGGTGTCACATTGTCTTTTTATGATCATCAAGAGAATGTCATCATGAATGCAAAAGCTAATCACCAATCACATAAGAAGCCTATTGCAACAACAAAGACATGATCAACCCATGAAAAAGCCACAAACTCCAGTGGCTAAAACACATCCAATCTTCAAACAAGAAAAGTTCGCAAACAATTAATCCAAATGAGGTCGAATAAATTTAGATAGACATATAATGACAAGTTAAAATCATTTAGGCCATCCACATTCTTAAAATCCAATAATAATATCACCAAACAATCAGTTAAAAGGGTCCCCATGTGAAACTTAAAAGTGAAAAATGGGGGGGTTGTGTTTTACCACAATAGAACCCTAAAATAAACATGGTTAACCATGGTTGACCATGGTTGACAATGGTTGATTTTCATTTTGAGACAATCTTTGTCACAATGCAACGTTGGACCATGCTTGTCCATGATCAACCATCTTTTTTCAAGGGTTTGTAATATTTATCTTATGGTTTATATACCTTGGGTTTATAATACTCATTCCTTTGGATTTATAATTTCTTAAGGTTTAATACTAAATATCCAAGAAATTATAAACCCTGAGGAATAATATTAAACCCTAGGGATTAATACTAATTACAAGCCCGATAAATAATACTATACCCTGGGAATATTATGCCATTAACTTTTTAAATTTAAAACCCAAGGGATTAGAAACCCAAAGGAATAAAATTAAACCCATGGAATTAATATTATAAACCCAAGGTATATAAGCCCCAAGATATTAAATACCCTTGAATAAAAATGGTCAACCATAATCCAATGTCACATTGTGACAACGATTGCCTCAAAATGAAAATCAATCATTTTCAACCATGGTCAACCATGTTTATAAATCCAATGTATATAAACCCTTGGTTGACCATTATTTATATTGAACCTAAGGGATTAATATTATAAACCTATGAATAATAGTATACCCTAGGAATATGAACTCTTAGATTAGTCTACCTAGGGGATTGATATAGTAAACCCATGGGAATAATATTATAAACCCAAAGGAATATAAATCCTAGGGTTTTTAGTAATAATCTCTTGGGCTTTTATCCCTTGGGTTAATATTATTCCCTTAGGTTTATAATCCCTTGTGGTTGACCTTGATTAGTATTATAAACCAAAGGGAATAATAAACCCAAGGGATTGATATTATAAACCCAACGGAATAATATTAAACCCAAGGGAATAATAAACCCAGTGGATTAATATTAAAACCCCAAGGGATTATAAATCCAATAGAATAATATTAAACCCAAGGGACAAAAATTATAAACCCAAGGTATATAAACCCTAACATAAATATTATAAACACTAAAATAAACCCGCTTGAACATGGTTGATTTTCATATTGAGACAAGCTTTATCACAATGTGACATTGGACCATGGTTGATTTACATATCAAGACAATCTTTGTCACAATGCGACATTGGACCATGGTGGACCATGGTTGGCCATGGTTGAATTTCATATCGAGACAATCTTTGTCACAATGCAACATTTGACCATGTTGGACCATGATTGCCCATGATTTTCATATGGAGACAATTTTTGTCACAATGCGACATTCGTCTATGGTTGACCATGGTTGTTTATGATTCACCATGATTAAGCATTATTGATATTATAAACCCAAGGGAATAATAAATCCAAGGGGTCGATATTATAAACCTAAAGGGATTATGAATCAAAAGGAATAATATTAAACCCAAGGGACAAATATTAAAAACCCAAGGCATATAAACCCTAAGATAAATATTATAAACACATGGTTGACCATGGTTTATTTTCATATTGAGACAATTCTTATCACAATGCAATGTTAGAGCATGGTTGATTGTGGTTGATTTACATATCGAGACAATATTTGTCACAATGCGACGTTAGACCATGGTTAACCATGGCTGATTTTCATATCAAGACAATCTTTGTCACAATGTGACATTCGACGATGGAAACCGTGGTAGATTTTCATATCGAGAAAATTTTGTCACAATGAGACATTCGAGACCATGGTTGATTTACTTATTGAGACAATCTTTGTCACATTGCAACATTCGACCATGGTTGACCAATATTGTCCATGATTTTCATATGGAAACAATCTTTGCCATAATGTGACATTTGATTGTGCTTTACCATGACTCGCTATGATTGATCCAGGTCCGGGTGTGAAGAAGGACCTTTCCAAGACCTTTTACTTTCGTTATGTGTTAAAATTGCTTTTAAAAGAACATTAATGCATGTTGTAAAGAAGAGGAACATAACAATCATCAACACATGAAAACATCAGCCATTGATAACGGAGTTCATCCAGGAGGGACTACGTCTCCGGGCCCCGGTGTGAAGATGTTGTAGGTCGTTGCATTAAGTGTTGTCAATAAGGTGATGTACACAGAGATGATGTCTCGATCATACAAGGAAAAATGCCCTCATGCAGGAGTGGCTCTAAGAGATATCCCACAACTTGGGACTCCCAATCAAACGCCTATCAGTATGACACAAAAACATGCATGGTGGGCATCTCACCAACATGGCACCAAAGGGATGTCAAAGAAAAACACATGCACGATGACAACAAGAGTATCCCAACAACATACAACAAGGGATCTCAAAGCATAACATAAATAGTTATGACAGCAAGTACATCATATGAAAAGTTTTGCGTAACATGAAGCAAGGAATCATGACAACATGAAATAAACAAGATCCTGCATCAATATCAATCAAGGATCCATGCAGCATAATGTAAAAGAAGAAGTACATAAACAATAATCATATACCTCACACCACGGGTCATCTAAAGAAGTGGCTGTCTCATTGCTGAAGCTGCTCAAACCATTGATCTCAAGGCATCGATGAAAGAAGATGGTTGCTCGCACAAGAATGTGGACATCTGAATCAGACTGTCAAAGTGATGAAACTTGCTTAAACATCGAGTTCACAACGTCTATTACAAGAAGAATCGAACAAAGAAGAATTGGTCAAAGAAGAATCGATCACAAAGAATAATCGATCAAAAGAAGCAGAATCGATCATGAAGAGCATAATCGATCATAAAAGAGAAGAACTGCTCTGGACTCTCAGCTCTGTAGTTTGTTGGATATCTGGCTCCATAGCACTTTGGCTTATGTCACTGCAGCTCTGCGATCTGTCAGAAGTTCAAGCTTTGTGGTTGTACGCATCTCAAGCGCAGCTCTAGCTTCCATGCTTCTCTGTAGCTTTGCGGCTCTGTGGATTTGAAGCGTTGCTCTGGCTTCATGCTTCTCTGCGTACTTAGGCTCTCGGGCTTCTCTCCACGCAGTATCTTGGGCTCTCTGTTATACTGCCCTCACCCTTTGTTACGCAGCCTTTCGCCGCTCTCGGCTTTCTGCATCCATTCTCTCGACACTCTAGCACATGCTTTCGGGATCTCGAACACTCTCTAGCATGCAAGCTCTCTCCTTCCTCTCCAGCCTCAGCTCTCTGTCACCCACCATGTTTTATAGCACATTTGGGACAAAGCCACGCTTAAAAATTAGAGGTTTGTTCCTTAAGAATAGAAGCCGTCTGTATAGAACAATCGGTAGTTGCAACAACCTTTAAAAAATATCCTTTTATCATTTTACAGCGATAATACAAAAACCCGAAAAACACTAGAAAACATTGAAAAATCCGAAAGTTCGGATTTCAAATTTTATAAAATCAGACCTATAAATCGATCAGATCCGCGCTATATCGCAAGTCGGGATCGTAGATCACCGATCACCAACACTAATCGTTCCGATCGCCGATTTAATCGTGGTCATTGATCGGTTCCCGATCCGACGGCTAAGACACATCGCATATCGCAATCATTGCGGCCCAAGGTCTTGGTCCTAGGCCTTTGTGTTTCGCTGACACCAATCATCAATCGGTCGATCGCCGATATCAGTAATCACTCCATCGCTGGTTCTAAAGTCCTGTTAGCGCCAATTGGTTGCACCCAATCCTGATTAATCAGAGATCGTTGATCAAGGGTTCCAAAGGCCCACCTTAAGTCCGCCCTTGGCACGATTCCTAATGCGATTTGCCTTATGAAGTTTTAAAACCCATTTTTATGAGAAAAAACTCCTTTTTTCAAAGGAACCAAGGCAACTCTTTTCGCGATAACTTCATCATCCAAACTCAGATTGACGAACCATTCGCACCTCCACGATCAAGAAGACGAGATCTACGCTTTGGTTCTAGTTCGAGCACAATCCAAACACTTTGATTTCCGAGTATTTCCATGCCATGGTGTCTGAAGATCAACCTGGATCAATGATTGACCATGATTGATATTATAAACCCAAGGGATTAATATTATAAACCCAATGTGTTAATACAAAAACCCCAAGGGATTATGAAACCAAGGGGATAATATTAAATCCAAGGAACAAATATTATAAACTCAAGGTATATAAACCTTAAGATAAATATTATAAACATATGGTTGACCATGGTTTATTTTCATACTGAGATAATTTTTATCACAGTGCGTCATTAGACCATGGTTGATTTTCATATCGAGACAATATTTGTCATAATGTGACATTATAACATGGTTGAACATGGTTTATTTACATATCAAGACAATTTTTGTCACAATGCGACACTGAACCATGATTGACCATGATTGATTTTCATATCGAGATAATCTTTGTCACAATGTGACATCTGACCATGGCTGGCCAAGATTGACCATGGTTGGCCATGTTTCTTTCTATAAAACATGGTTGACCATGACCAACCATGGTTGACCATGATTGTCCATGATTTTCATATGGAGATAATTTTTGTCATAATGTGATATTCGACCATGGTTGACCATGACTCGCTATGATTGACCATGATTGATATTATAAACCCAAAGGAATAATAAACCCAAGGGATTAATATTATAAACCCAAGGGATTAATATTAAAACCCTAAGGGGATAATATTAAACCCAAGGGACAAATATTATAAACCCAATGTATATAAACCCTAAGATAAATATTATAAACACATGGTTGACCATGGTTAATTTTCATATTAATACAATTCTTATGACAGTGCAACATCAAACCATGGTTGACCATGGTTGATTTACATATAGGGAAAATATGTATCACAATGCGATGTTAGACCATGATTGACCATCATTGATTTTCATATCGAGACAATCTTTGTCACAATGCGAAGTTAGACCATGGTTGAACATGGTTGATTTTCATATCGAGACAATATTTGTCACAATGTGATGTTGGACCATGGTTGACCATGGTTGATTTTCATATCGAGACAATCTTTATCGCAATGTAATGTTCGACCATGGTTGAACATGATTGTCCAAGATTTTCATATGGAGACATTTTTTATCACAATGTGAGATTCGGCCATGGTTGACAATGGTTGGCTATGATTAACCATGATTGATATTATAAACCCAAGGGATCGATATTATAAATGCTAAATAAATATGGTTGACCATGTTTCATTCTATAAAACATGGTTGACCATGATCAACCATGGTTGTCCATGGTTGACCATGATTGTCCATTATTTTCATTGGAGACAATTTTTGTCACAATGCGACATTCGAGACCATGGTTGATTTACATATCAAGACAATATTTGTCACAATGTGACATTGGACCATGGATGACCATGATTGAATTTCATATCGAGACAATCTTTGTCACAATGTGACATTCCATCATGTTTGACCAGGATTAACCATGGTTGACCATGTTTCATTCTATAAAACATGGTTGACCATGATTAGCCATGGATGACCATGCTTGACCATGCTTTTCATATTGAGACAATCTTTGTCACACTGTGACGTTGGCCCATGGTTGACCACAATTGATTTTATAAAACATGGTTGACATTGGTAGAATAATATTAAAACGAAGGGACTAATATTATAAAGCCATTGTATATAAACTCTAAAATAAATATTATAAACACTAAAATAAACATCGTTGACCATGGTTGATTTTCATATTAAGACAATCCTTGTCACAATGTGATGTTGGACCATGCTTGAGCATGAGTGATTTTCAAATCAAGATAATCTTTGTCACAATGCTACATTGGACCATGGATAACCATGTTTGATTCTCATATTAAGACAATATTTTCAACATTGAACCATGGTTGACCATGATTGAATTTATAAAACATGGTAGACAATGGTTGACCATGGTTAACCATGATTGACCAGGTTGACTATAGTTGACCATGGTTGATATTATAAATCTAAGGGAATAATAAACCCTAGGGATTAATACTAAAAACCCAAGGAACTATAAACCTAAGGGAAAAATATTAAACCCTAGAAATATGAATCCTTAGATCAACAAATCTAGGTGATTGATATTATAAACCTAAGGGAATAATAAACCCAAGGTATATAAACCCTAATATAAATATTATAAACCCTAAAATAAACATGGTTGATCATGATTGATTTCCATATTTAGACAATTCTTGTCATAATGCGACATAGGACCATGGTTGACCATGGTCAACCATGATTGCTTTTCATATCGAGACAATCTTTGTCACAACGCGATGTTCGACCATGGTTGACCATAGTTGATTTCCATATTGAGACAATCTTTGTCACAATAAGACATTTTTCCATGGTTGACCATGCTTGGCTATGATCAACCATGATCAACCATGATTGACCATGATTTAACATGATTGATATTATAAACCCATGTGAATAATAAACCCAAGGAATTAATACAAAAACTGCAAGGGATTATGAACCCTAGGGAATAATATTAAACCCAAGGGACTAATATTATAAACCCAAGGTATATAAACCCTAAGATAAATACTATAAACAATAAAACAAATATGGTTGACCATGCTTTATTTTCATATTGAGATAATCCTTATCACAATGTGACGTCGGACCATGGTTGACCATGGTTAATTTTCATATCGAGACAATCTTTGTCACAATGCGACGTTGGACCATGGTTGATTTTCATATCAAGACAATCCTTGTCACAATGCAACGTTAAACCATGGTTTACCATGATTAACTATGGTTGACCATGTTTGATTCTATAAAACATGGTTGACCATGATCAACCATGGTTGACCATGATTAACCATGGCTAACCATGGTTGGCTATGATTGACCATGATTGACCATGATTAATATTATAAACCCAAGGGAATAATAAGCCCAAGGGATTGATATTATAAACCCAAGGGATTAATACTAAAACCCCAAGGGATTATGAACCCAAGGGAATAATATTAAACCCAAGGGACTAATATTATAAACCCAACGTATATAAACCCTAAGATAAATATTATAAATGCTAAAATATTGAGGCAATCATTGTCACAATGCGACATTCGACCATGGTTAACCATGGTTGGCTATGTTTGACAATGGTTGACCATGCTTGATATTATAAACCCAAGGGATTAATACTAAAACCCAAGGGATTATGAACCCAAGGGAACAATATTAAACACGAGGCACTAATATTATAAACCTAAGCTATATAAACCCTAAGATAAATATTACAAACACTAAAAGAAGCATTGTTGATGACGATTGATTTTCATATTAAGACAATCCTTGTCACAATGTGAGGTTGGAAGATGGTTGGCCATGGTTGATTTTTATATAGGAGCAATCTTTGTCACAATGTGATGTTCAACCATGGTTTACCATGATTGACCATGGTTAACCATGTTTGATTTTATAAAACATGGTTGATCATGATTGACCATGGTTGACTATGATTGTCCATGGTTGACCATCATCATTGGTCATGATCAAAGAGACTTAATCAAGGTTGATCATGATTGATGAAATTCAACCATGGCTAATCATGGTTGAGTATTGTTGATTGTGGTTGAGCACAAAGACATTTACCATGGTCAACCATATTCGAGCATGATTAACCATCATTGATCTTGGTTCACCGTAAAGACATTGATTAACCATTATGACCATGGTTGATGATGGTGGAGCATACTTGACCATGGAAGATGGTCATTGAACATTATTGATCATGGTAGATGATAATTGATATTGATTGACCATGGTTGAACATGGTTGAGCATGTTTAACTGAATTCAACCATGGTTGTCCATATTCAATTTTATTAATTTATCAATATTTTTTATTAATTAATTAATTAGTATTAATATATTAATCCAAACATGGTTAAATTAATGTTAAATGTTATCCAATATTTTCAGTTTTAAATTATTTGTAATTAAATTATTAATGTTCTTTAAAATTAATAAGTATTATCATTAATAAAATAATGTTATTATTTATAATAATATTTAATTTAATAATATAATTATTATATTTAACTAATGTTATTGTTTAATAACACTATTAAACCCAAGTTTATTTGTTTAATGTGGCCAACCATGGTCCAACGTAGATTTGTGACAAAGATTCTCTCAATATGAAAATCAACTATGTCGCATTGTGATGTTGGACCATTGTGTGTCAATATGAAAATGAACCATGGTCAACCATGTTTATTTTAGGGTTTATAATATTTATCTTAGGGTTTATATATCTTGGCTTTATAATATTTATTCCTTAGATTTAATATTATTCCCTTGAGTTTATAATATTTATCTTAGAGTTTAAATACTTTGGGTTCATAATATTAATCTTTTAAGTTGTTTATTATACCCTTAAGTTTATAATACCTTGGAATTTTAGAATTAATTCATAAAATTAAATAAATATTATTCAATAAAAAAATCATTAATATTAATTATTTAATAATTAATTAATTATTATTACTATTAAAAATAAATTATTTAATGAATAATAACTAATAATATTTATTATTAAATAATAATGTGTTGTGTTAGTTATTTCAATACATCGATCTCTCATTATTAATTTACCTTTTGTCTTTAATTTGCTATTCTAAATGCATCAATCTCTCATTATTGTATGAGTGCTTATTTTTTTTATTTAGTTTAATTCTTACCCACATTAATTATCCTTATGTCTTTTTCCCAGATTTTTTTTGGTTGGCTACTTTCTCCTTTTAACTCTTTTAATATTTTTATTTATTGCTCGTTACTTTAATTTAATTAATTCTTAATGTCTTATTTTATTAGTTTTTAACAGTTTAATTAAATTCCTTTCTATTAAAAAAATCATTATCACTAAATTGTCATCATTATTTCCATGTTCAATGTCTTTTATTTGAGGAATCATTCATTTCCTCTTAACATGTCTATATTTTTAGCAGAAGATTTCTGTGGACTCACTTTAACAAGAAAATTGTAAGGAAGAGCTGGACAGTATTTTTTTCTTACACCAAAATTTATTGGGGGATTTTGAAGTATACTCCTAAGCTAATTTTTTGGCATGAATGATGAGAGCATCTTCAGAACAGACTCTCAAGAGTTTTTTGACCTATTATTAAAACCATTTTTTTTTGTCTGGCATGTAATTATTGTTTATTGTATTAAGAGGGGCTTCCTAGGTGATGTTATAGTGGCTTAAATATGTGTAAACATGTAAATTTTATTAAATAAAATAATAATAAAATCAAATTAATATAAAGTTAAGTATAAGGAAGATGTAGTGGTTTTAAATGTGTATAAACTTAATTAATAATAAAAAGTTAATAAACAAACAAAAAATCAATTTGTTATATTTATATTATGTAAATAGTAGCTATAGATTAAGATTCATTTTACCATATAAATTAAAATAATAATTCTTTAACTATGGATATTTCACAATCAAAATATTTTATTTTAATTTCATTTAATAACAAATTTTATTTAGATCTAGAAGCAAAAATGTTTTAATTTTTTTTAAATTCTCCCAAAGTAACTTCCATTCTCAACCCCTCTTCATGAGGTTTGAAGGTGTGACCGGGTTGGGACAAAACATCACTAAAACCAATTGGTCTACATATCATGGATTAATTAAAATATTACAATTACTTTTGAGATATATCTAAACCCGTTATCTCACTATTACTAAAAATCTTATGTGGATATTCTACGGAGATTAAATCAAGGTTTTAATAAAATTAAAAATGAGAATACCTTTAAATGTAGAGATGTGAAATTTATTTAATATAAATAATATTAGTAAGAATGAGATATATCCATAAATCCATGTTAATTAAGGATCTACTAAGCCATGAGAGGAATCAAATCTCGAAGGTGCAAACATTTCCTCAAGTTTTGCACACAAAAAGAAGTTTGCATCCTGAGAGATTTGATCCCTTTTAGCACTTAGTAGATCCAAAGTTAAGGTGGATCTATGTTGGTTTTATCTACACAACAAAAAGTGAGATAGAGATGATTTGTTTATTTTAACTAGGAAATTACAAGCTTTTCCTTGGATACCTAGTTTAGTGTCATCGATGCATTTTCCTATAAGACAAAGCTTTCCTCAATAAAATATAGGAATAACATCTTTTCTTAAACAAGTTTTGTTGGAGTAACTCCTACTTGTGATAGAAAGATGATGGAGGTTATTAATGAACCATAGGAATGACCCGTTATAAGTTATTAATGAACTTTAGGGATGAACCGTTATACGTTAAGTTATTGATGGACCATAAGGATGATTTTTTTTGTAAGTTATAAATCTTTGTGTTAAAAAAATGCACAAAGGTTACACCTTTTGAGGGACTTAGCCAACCAGTTACAAGATTGGGTGAAAAGCATAAGAGATTGGTCGTCACAAAACTATAACAAGCAAGACCATTTTCCCTTGTGAGGGAAACCAAATGACCTCCTATATAGTTTAGAGTGTCAAAATAACATGAAAACAATAGTAGGGTAGAAGCCTCAAAATGACCTAAGTCTCATTGGTACCCTGAGTAATGTCAAGACCTACTTGTTGGGGTTCTCATCACGATTTTTGAGCTCAGGAAGATCTTCCCATTCCACTGGCATTGGTTTGTAGTAGTCATCGTCATTGGACAAAGGGTGCTTAGTTGGTGAAAGGTGCCTAGCTAGCAGATGGTGCATTGTTGGCAGAGGGTGCCCAGCTGGTAGTTGGTGCATTGTTGGTGGAGGATGGGTGACGTCGCCTTGGATTCTGGTTTGTTCTCTTTTTTTTCCATACATTTCGACATCAACATGAATGTTCTCCATGGTGTTGCATTGTTCTTCAAGCCTGAATGAGGATTGGCCCTCAGTGCTTCACGTAGGCTACATATAGGGTTTACTATCTTACCATGTAGAATTGGAAGGACTCTAAGAAGAGGAGTCGTTAGACAAGGAAGTATGCTAGATTTGAAGCCTCGAAGTTCCAACAATAGCTTGCAGTGTTGCTCGAGCATGGTGTGTGTGAAAATCAAAGTCCCAAACATGACCCTCCAACACTACAATGGAATCTTCCTGGTCTATGAGGTGGTGACCCAACATATTACAGAGAGCCCACACATTATCACTGATGATGCCCAGTTCCTGGGCCTCCAAGTATGCAACTAAGTGTTGATAACGACGGGGGATGTTATCATCAAATTGATCAGTCTCTTGGTTGTGCTAGGGAGGGAGAGACGGCCTGCCTCTACCTCTGCCTCCCTTATGGGGTCTGCCATGCTCCTCACCATATAAACTCCATAAGGGAACTATAGCCAACTCCTTTGTCTTATGTTACCTTAAGTTGTTTGCTGCCAGAGCCTCTTCCTTCTGTTT
This sequence comes from Pinus taeda, assembly GCA_000404065.3. Classification (NCBI taxonomy): domain Eukaryota; kingdom Viridiplantae; phylum Streptophyta; class Pinopsida; order Pinales; family Pinaceae; genus Pinus; species Pinus taeda. The sequence goes on along the minus strand of APFE031417184.1, from coordinate 100,947 downwards.
CCCATGTTTTCGGCCTTCTTAACATTGTCTGTAGGTAGGCCATTATTGCCATCAGGTGGACGTGTGTACTAATGCGTGATGGGCCATAAACACTGAGTCGAGAGGAGTATGCCACCATCACAACTCCTTGAATTATGGACAAACGAGAGGGCAGGCCAGACGTTCCGCCATTCTGTCAGAGTGATTACTATGTACACATTAACCATGAGGGTGATTAATGCATCCCTTTATTGTCTAGACACCCAGATTTGGTGCCTTGAGATCACAGTGGGTGATCTCTATGCACTAAGAAACCTAGGGGAAGATTTGGGGGGGAATTGAGGGACAAATATGCACATGGAAGATATTCCTCTACTCATTTGTTAGCTTGGAAATCAACCAGTGAATTTCCTTCCTCTTGACATGAGATAAGATGGTTTCTTCTTGTAGATCTAGAATTTAGAAAAGATGTTGCATGCTTTGATCTATTATCCATCCAAAGGAGCTCTTCACTAAGGAAGAACCCAATTAAAGCTTTTTTACTACTTATATTACCAATTGAGAGTCTCCTCACTACTACATAGAGGGGTTTTGAAGACAATATTTAAGACACTTTTTGAGTAAATTATCTTAACTTGAGACAAAAAAAAACCTGTAAATTGTCTTAAATATTGTCTTTAAGTGAGTGCATCAAATTATTGTCTTAAATTTTTTTTCTTTATAAAGACAATATAGAACACAAGTATTATTGTATCTTAAAAGACAATTCATTTTTGTCTCTCAAGGGACTATAGCAACAATTACTGACATATTGTCTTTATATAGATAGTATGTCTTTAATCCCAGTTATTGTCTCTCTAGAGACAATAAAAATTTCTCTTTAGAAACAAAATATAAATGTGAATATCTTTGTTTCTTTAGTGATTAATTCATGTTAGACCACGATGGAATTAAATCAACAACCTCGTGCTTGCAAGACATGTGCCCTTCCATTGAGCTAGCACCCTTAAAAGAAATGTGTATCTCATTAGAAAAGGAAAAAATCTAAAAGCCAATATGTATTGTCATATTAGTGAAAAAATTATATTACTTGTTGCTACATGACAAATTTCATACAAAAGGAAAAAAGTGTACATGGTACTGACCTTTAGGTCATCTAGGGGGTTAAATTTCACAAGTTAAATTCACACGCTACAAGATTACATTATGGCCTATCAAAGATATTGTAACAGCCCCGGGTCAAAAGTTCATGTAATAAAGTTAATAAAGGAAAAATAAGATCAAGGTCAAGGGACACTTATTCCAAGCTAAATGTTGGGCAAAATATCTTAGTGGGAATCACTTGTTGTGTTTATGGCTAAGGGAAATTGGCAAAGGAAATGGCAAAAGCTTTGAAAAGGCAAAGAGGTATTATTGGCATTTTATTTATGAAAATAAAGGAAATTAGGAGAAAAGGGAGGTGAAATGTCACATGTTGAATGTGAGGAGGAAATTGAAGGAAAATCAAGGAAAATGAATAAATTAGAGGCATCAATAATAAAGAGACACCAAAGCATCAGTTTGTAGTCTTTTTTCATTTCAATTTTAGAGTTAGTTTGATAGAGGAGAAGAGCACCAAGAAGAGAAGGAGATCAAGCAAGCAAAGGAAGGACAAGGAAAACAAAGGAAAGCAAGGACCAAGTAAGGAAAGGTTGGATCAAGTAGCTTCAACGAGAATACTTGCAAGTAACATATTGCATGTATGGTTTCCTAGCTGGTTTTGGCATGCATGGTATATGCACGTGTATTTTGGTTTCATTGTTATCGATAGCTTGGATTTTGTTGGGTTTTTTATAGTGGTTTCATCCTTGCCTTGCCATTTTTGAATAGTCATGGCATGATGGGATTCTTTCTCAGTTGAGATATGGATTGCTGGAAGTTTTTAGATCTAGGTGAGGTGGTCTTAGGAAAATCTCAAGGGTTGGGGGTGGAGATGGTTTTCTCTGGGAAGCCCTCAATAGGTGGGCGGAGAGAGGAAAATTTCTCAAGGGATAGTGAAGGAATTCCGAGGCATCCAAACTCGGTTTGGTTTTAAGATCTTGGGACCAGTTTAGGTGAGATCACGGTATGGTGAGGGTGGATGTGGTTTAACCTCTGGATTCCCTTTGTTGTTTATGAATGGTTTTATCCCATGAGATCTCACATTCATGCTTGGAATATGGCATGGGGGTGATTGGCTAAAAGAAATATTTGGTTCAACCCATTCTATCGTCGGGTGGTACGTGGAAGTCCCTGACTTGGTTGGTTTTTTCATATGGTTAATAAGAGATAAGTTCTTCTTGCTTTGATGAGTATATGTACTTGTTATTATGTGGCCTTAATGGTTTCTCTCTCATTATTATTTATCTCATTATAATCATGGTTAATTGACAGATCTAAGTATGGATCTTAACACATTTCTATTAATGAATGTATGGATAATGAATGCAAGAGCTAATTGGTGTTATGAAACGTATTTTGAGAAGGCATTGTTCTTTCTTTTTTATCCTCAAATAAGTCTTCATATCATTATATTCAGATTTGTATTCATGACTTGTAGGTTTCATGTTCACCATGTGTTTTACGAAATGCCAGTCCCAGTTGAGAGAGGTAAGGTCAAGTCCTGGTTCCTGTTTTGTTTATATGTCATTTTCATCTCTGGAAGTTTCACTGAGTTCTGGGTAGAGGCTTTAGTCTTTGCGCTGGAAAAGTGGCTCAGAATTTGAGGTCGCTAGCATTGAACTGACTGGCAAAGTCCACAATCGTATGGAGGAAGGATTATTCGTGCGACTAGATGGCTACAATTGCATGGAGGTGGGCTTATTAGTGTGACTGGAGGACTACATTCGCTTGCATCCCTTGGCAAGGGAGAGGATGGGGCTCTAGGTCAGTGAAAAAGAGAGTCATCTCAGGGGTTAGACACCTGGAGGGGTTGGGTTGCTCCTGGAGGTCCTATAGCACTTGAGGGAAGTCAATAAGGTCTTAAGTTGTCGACTCCATTTTCTTAAGGTCATATAGGAGGTTAAGTCTTGTCATAGTGACCCTTCGCTCATCTTTACCCCGAGAAAACCAGAGAAAGTGGGTAAATGTGGGAAGAGACGGGTTACAGGGTGGTATCAAAGCGGGTTGCGCCCTCTTAGGGTAAAGAATGATGTTGTCATGGTTATGGTTGTCATGCATGGGGTCATGGTGTACAGTTTTTATGGTCATGCATGATATTGTTATAATTATATGATTATAATTATATATGTATCATGCTAATGTGGAGTGATCTTGCATATGAGATAAGCCTTGTTGGAACATCAATGATGTATGGTTTTAATTTTGTATCTATTTGGTTTATCTTACATGGTACACTTGTAGGAAGAAGAAAAGAAAATATGACGAGAAAAATGGTAGACTATAGTTCCCTTGACTCTCCCTACAGATCAATTGGGCAACAAGGAGGAGAGAATTCTCCTGGTATAGCAGATACATTGAGGCGTTTGAGGGCAGAGATCAAAAGTTGCAAAGTGGACAATGACAAGTTGGTTGAGGCTCAAGAAATACTTTCAATGGCTCAAGAGCAGCGGGTAGAGGTCAATGTAGTGATTCTTTAGAGCTTTTCAGAGTTGCAGAGACATGGATAGTTGAGGATCAGTCAAGAGCAGGAAGAGAAAAATATTAGAGCCTATGGTAGCAGGTATCAGTGTGGATATAGATTGGATAGAGGGGATACAATTAGAGGTGGAAGATCACTAGATACACTTGACAGGAGAACTGATATGTATGGGAATTATTCTAGTTCCTCATCTAGGATACATCATCACAGTCATCATTGTCATCATCCTTATAGGAGGCGTGAGTACTTACCTGAGGAGTTCAAGAAAGTAAAGACGCCTACATTTGATGGAGAGATGAAGAAGTCAGAATATTTCGAGGAATGGTTGCTTGGGATGAAGAAATTATTTAGATTGCATAGTTATTCAAAAAACATGAAAGACAAGATAGCCACCTTCCGTTTAAAAAAGAAAGAAGATATTTGGTGGGAAGATATGAAGAATGTCAAGGGAATTTGGGAAGAAGTTGATTTGGAATAAGTTCGAGAGACTTTTCAAGAAGAAGTACTTGTCGGAGAGGTACTATGATGACAGAGTTAAGGAGTTTTATGAGCTGCATATGGGTTTTATGACAGATTATGAGTACAGTAGCAGGTTCCTGGAGTTGTTGAGATATGTGCCTTATCTAAAGGATGAGAAGGCTAAGATCTAGAGATTCATCAGTGGGTTGTCAGCAACATATAGAGACCAAGTTGAGTTTGATAAGCCTAGATCATTGGAGGAAGCCATTAGGAAGCTAAAGAATTGTTATGAGCATTCAAAGCACAAAGTTGAGCCTAAGCGTGACTTGAAATGAAATGAGAAAATTAAAGGGAAATGGCCACCGAAGCAGGGAAGACCTTAGTATGCAAGTGAGAAAGAAAATGTGGTTCCTTACAACAAGTTCAATGCAGTTGAGAAGGGACATGGGTTGCAACATGGAGAGTATCAAAACAGAGGTGATGGTAGGGGATCATTGCAGTGTTGGATATGTGGCAAAGATCATCGCGAGAAGGATTGTCTATTGTACCAGGGTGGTATGACTCAGATTTATAGTGCTCATGAGGCACAGACATTCATGGATGTTGGTCATAACATTTCTTTGATTTGTCTATAGTGCTCGGGAGGTGAAAATAGTTGTCTATTATTCACATCCATCTAATGGATCTTCCACCCCATTTGCGCTACAAGTGCTAGAATTGATTTAATTGAAGAGTACCTTGCTACTAGAGCAAAGGTCTCCTCATAGTCAATTCCTTTCACCTGAGAGAATCCCTTGGCCACAAATTTGGCCTTGTGTTTCTCGATGCTTCCATTTGATGCTTTCTTCACCTTGTAGATCCATTTGGAACCTACCACTGATTTGTCCTCTGGTCTTGGGACCACTTCCCAAACACATATTCCTTGAAGAGAGGTTATAACATAACTGTAATAGTGTAAGCGCAAGGATAGTTTGGAGTGTTTGGTTGTAGAAAATGAATGGGTGATCAAGCATAACAAATGACATTCCTTCATATTCATAAATAAATGTCAATAGAAGTGAAATAAGCCAGCCGTAGTAGAACCTTTAATAGGCAATTACATATGGTTTCCTTTGTTTTTACACATAAGTAAGTATGCGAGAAAAATATATAAAGCTGAAGATATGCTCATATACAAAAGTTGCACATATACAAGAGATATGTGCATATACAGAAGTTGCACATATACAAAATATATATGCACATACGAAAGATATGAGGATATACAAAAGATATGTGTATATATAGAAGTTGTGCAGAACTTCAGCCTCTGTATACGCGCAACTTTTGTATATGTGCATATCTTTCTTATACACACAAACAAATATGCGCATATATGGAAGTTGCACATATACAGAAATTATACATACACAATGGGTGAATTTTTGCATAAATTATGTATATGCACATCTTCCATATATATGCAGCTTCTGTATATGTGCATCTACCATATATGTGCAACATCCATATATGTGCATATACGAAAGCTGCGCATATACAAAAGTTGTGCACAACTTCAACCTTCATATATACGTAGCCTCCATATATGTGTAACTTGCACATATGTGAAACTTTTGTATATGCACATATACGAAAGTTGTGCATATACGAAAGATATGCACATATATGGAAGTTAAGCATATATCGAAGAAATGTGATACAAAATATGTAGATATATAAAAGCTATACGAATTTTGTATATGCACATCTCTCTTATATGTGCATGTCTTCCGTATATGCACTTCTTCTGTATATGTGCATATATAGAAGTTGTCTATATACAGTAGATGCGTATATACAGAAGATATGTGCATATATGAAAGTAACGCATATATGGAAGTTGCACATATATAGAAGTTGTGCATATATGAAAATCATGCATATCTGTAGACTATCATATATGCATACAACTTTTGTATATGTGCATATACGGAAGATATGCGCATATACAAAAGTTGCACAAAAGATAAAAGATATGTGCATATACGGAAGTTGCACATATATGAAATATATTGGCACCTTCCATACATGCGCAGCTTCTGCATATCCATAAATTCCATATATGCGCATATACAGAGGTCGTGCAAAACTTCAACCTCCGTATATACACAACCTCCGTATATGCACAACTTATATATGGAAGATATGTGCATATATAAAAGTTGCACATAGACAAGAGATATGTGCATATACAAAAGTTGCACATATGCAGAAGATATACGCATATATGGAATATATGTGCATATACAGAAGATATGTGTATATACAAAAGATGTGCAAAACTTTAGCCTCTGTATAGATACAACTTTCATATATGTGCATGTTCTGTATGTGTGCATATTTTCCGTATATGCTCAAGCAGATATACGCAAATACGGAAGTTGCGCATATACAAAAATTGTGCATATACAGTGGGTGAATTTGCACATAAATTATGTATATTCACATCTTCCATATATGCGCATCTTCTGTATACATGTGTCTACCAGGATATGTGTAACTTCCATATATGTGCATTTACAGAAGCTACACATATACAGAAGTTGTGCACAACTTCAACCTTCATATATATGTAGCCTTCGTATATGTGCAACTTCAGCATATGTGCAACTTTTGTATATGCACATATACGAAATTTGTGCATATACGAAAGATATGCAGATATATGGAAGTTGCACATATACCGAAGAAATGTGATACAAAAGATGTAGATATATAAAATCTATACGACTTTCATATATGCACATATTTCGTATATCTACATATCTTCCGTATATGCACAACTTTCGTATATGTGTTTCTTTTGTATATGTGCATGTCTTTCGTATATGCGCATATCTAGAAGTTGTCCATATACAGTAGATATGCATATACAAAAGTTACACATATACGGAAGTTTCACATATACGAAAATTCTGCATATCTATAAACTGTCGCATACGCATATTACAAAAGTTGTGCATAGCTTCTATATATGTGCATATATGAAAATTTCACATCTATAGAAGATATGCGCATATACGAAAGCTGTGCATATACGAAATATATGTGCACATTTTCTATATGCGCACCTTCTGTATATGTTCAGCTTCCACATATACACAAATTCCGTATATGCGCATATACAAAAGTTGTGCACAACTTCGACCTCTTTATATGCACAACTTTCATATATGTGCATATTTTCTGTATATGCACAACTTCCGTATATGTGCAATTTTCATATATGTGAATATAGAAAAGTTGCGCATACTAGAAGATATAAGTTGCGCATATACAAAGGTTGAAGTTGTGCACAGATTTTTTATATGTGCATATGCAGAAGGTGCACATATACAGAAGGTGCACATATCTTCTATAGATGTGCAACTTCCATATATGCGCATATCTTCCATACATTCTTACAGAGGAAGAAGATGCAGATATTTTGAAAAAGGCTTTGTCAAGAGGAAAATTTGAGTTCCATAGAGGCAGGATCGAGGTATCAGATAATCACCTTCTTGTTGAGAGGAACTGTTGAAAATGCAGCAAGAAAATCTAGATTTGACTTTTCCTTGGTCAAATACTTGAAGGTAGTTAATTGAGGTGACATGGCACTTGTCACTCGGATAACTCAGTTAATTCAAGTTTGAGACACTTGAGTTCAGTTTAGTATGATTGGTTGCTAATTTCTAGCAATCTATTTCAGTTAATTTGAGTTATTGTGAGTTAAACTAGTTCTAACTATTTGAGAACTAATGGAGGGTTCGGTAGTGGGGTGTGTTCACTAGTTAACTCATCAATTAGCCCAGAATAATTAATGCATGCAGAAACTCGAATTACTCAATTGAGATTGGAGTTCAAGGGAAGTGTACTATAAGTTGTAGAATTTTCCAAGTTGTACATGTGGTGCATGCAGTCAGAGAAGGGCCTGCAGGAATTGTGAAATTCTCAATGAGCAATTTCCCTAAATAATAGGGGCTAATTCCTCAAGGAACAACACAAGGAAATAGGAGCTTGGAAGGCAGGAAAATTGGTTAAGTATTGATCAGAGTCAACTTGTGAGGCAATGAGATAGACTATACTAGTGCAGAGTTTTCTCAGGCTTGAGAAAGCATTGTATTTCTTCTTTATTTTCTAGTTAATGCAATACAGATAGGAAGGGGTTTTGAACATTTGTTTTCCCCTAGATAAATCTATGTGTATGTGTGTTGAATCTTGTCTCATGTTTATGTTGTGATTTCTCGATTGTTAATTGCTTTCTGTAGATGAGTAGAATAGATTCAAGTTTTATATTTTAGTAAATTACATGAGCGGTTTTGAATCTACAAGGATTTCTACACTGAGTGGTATGTGGTCTATGGGGGACATCAGTTTGTGGTTGGATTGTAGGCCTCACTTCCATAAATAGAACTTGGAGCTCATGTCATGTCATAGTAGCACTGAGTCTCACATTTACCTTGGGAGCTTGTAAAAGTGCGTAAAGGTTGGGAGGGGTGGTTACAAAAGGAGATCAACACGTCCAAAATAAGTCTCATGTGTATCAACAACATTCAACAAGTCCTTGTCCCGTCCTTGGAAAGGAAAAACTGGAAAGTGTAATCCTGTAACAACATCTCAATAGACCACATACCCTAAAAAAACCCATTTGTCTTGAGAGTCAAAAAGTGTAAAGAAACAATAGGAAAATGATTGCAAAAGAATGCCAATTCCACATCCCAATAGGTCTATCTTCACCACTCAAGGAACATAAATATGTGGCGTCTAATGGAAGAGGATTGGGTCGATGGAGAAGATGTCTAGTCAAATCAATCTTGAATAAGCAATCTTCGATGGATCTATAATGTGATATATATGCCAAAGGCTAAGGGAATAAAATCATGTAACCCACAAAAAAAAAAAAAAAATTAGAAGATACCCAAAACACAAACAAAAGGAAAGAAAAAGTTTCAGTGTGACTCAGTAATCCATGACATGGAAAATTTTCTACGAAATCAAACCCATGTGCTCTTCATTCGGTAAAACCAAATCACAAAAAATTTCACCACTATCTCATTCCTTTTTCCATTCTCTGTAGACCTGAGGTCAGAATCCCATCATATTTAATACCATGTTGGACATGTAAGTTACCAAAAAGGAGAACAATGGTGGTGTTTAGAGACATTGTTGCACCAAACCACAAATTATCTTCATGAATCGATAGTTTAATAGACCGATCCAAGGACCATCTATAAATAGGTATGGATATGGACCAAACCAAACAACCACAGGGCCATAGTTGTAATTATTCATGAAAGGTGGATATAAAAATCCAAATTTGGACACAAACCATTCATATTTTAGTCAACAATCAAAATAAAAATTTGTTGACTGCCTTGATTAGACAAGGTGAGGTTTACCAAGGAACCTAATGTTACAACCATATTTATATTTATGTGAAGTGATTTTCTTCCCAATGTATCATTAATTTATTTGGCCACACTAGACTAAGGACTTACCCATATAAATTAGGAGATAGGGGAAAACATAAAGCAACAAGCATGTATTATTTAATATCTTCACTAGATTTAAACAAGTGAAATTAGTTGAGGAAAAATATTAGTTTTATCCATACTTGACAAATTCTAAATGGGAATTGTTACTCGCTCAGATGAGATATTTTAATGTTTCCTAAAATCCCATTAAAAATTAGACATCAAGGCCAAAGTGTTGAAAATAGCAACAAGAAATTCTAAAAATAGAAATGCTGTAAATAGCATTGCTATAGATAGCATTTCAGGATATATGCCAATTTTAATTTGTCCTTGAATTAAAATTGAGAATTAAAACCTGAATTTAGTTTCACTAGTTGTTTGAAAAATAATTAATTAATTCATCTTGAGTTAATTAGTCGGTGAAATTTAAACATGAAGTCTTTGTGAAGTCATGCAACAATTATCCCTTTGATAGAGGAAGTTATCCCTTAATTAAGGAGATAAGGATGAGTTGTATTTGAGTTGTAATTAGTTAGATCAGTTAACTGAGTTAAGTCCAGTTAAATTAGTTTCAAACAATTTGTGGAACTAATTGTGAGTTCAGTCAGTTAGTGCATGCATGGATGCAACTAATGTTCTCCAGATAACTGAATATTCTCTCATAAATAACTCATGCATGTCAGTTCAAACAAAGACCCAGTTGGATTAAAGGTAGGGACTGTACTATCAGTTGCAAGAATATTCCCATGAGTAAATCTCTTGCATGCAGAAGGAATTCATTCCTTGAGGATTGTGCAGTTTCTACAGAGATCAGAGCAGTGTGTGAGGTGAGAATCACACAGGTTACAGCTGGATCATCCAAGAGAAACAGCGCAAGGAAATAGGAGGCTTGGAGGACAAAGGAGAAGGCATATGTGTTGTCTATTCCATCTATGAGCAACAGTGAGGGATTGTACTGAGAGCTAGATAGCTATGAGAGCTAAAGCTTTGTGTAATCCTGAGATATTTCCACTTGTATGATAATGCAGATAGTGGGCTTTTTAGCTGAGGCTTTCCCTAGAGTATTCTTCTGTGTTTCATGTGTGATTGAATCTTCTTCTTTGTTGCATGTGTTCTGTTTGAACTTGCTCAAAATGGATTATGCTTCCACAAGTTTGGTTGTAGAAGTAGACTAAGTATTTTGCTTTAGTACATTGCATAATCAGTTTAATCTACAGTGATAATTTCTACATGTTATCAGAGGAAAGGTGATCAGAGTTGTGAACAACATACTGAGAAGGGAAAAGTCAAAGTTTGAAGTTCTTGATTGCAGGTACAAAATCGATTTCTTATCACACCTCAAAATTCACTAATGGCGTTTAATGGCTTGAGACTTCAGTATGCCCTGGATGGCAGCTTGAATTACATAGCATGGAAGGATCGCATGGAAGTAGTATTAGAAGACAATGGTTTGAAGGACTTCATTGATCAAGAAGTCCCCAAGCTAGCAGCAGTTAATGCCCAAGAATTTGCGGAATGGAATAAGTGTGTGGTGAGAGCGAGGAGGATTCTTCTGGAGGGAGTTCGAGACCATATTTTATCAAGTCTCCATCGAAAGGAGACTCCATTTTCAATGTGGAAGACATTGAAGGACCTATATCAGAACAAAAGTGACCAGAGGAAGCTAGCGCTAAAGGACAAGCTTCAGAAAATCAAGTGTGAAAAGGGTGACACGATTTCTACATATCTGAACAAGCTCACCACCTGCAGAGAAGAGCTTGGAAGTGTAGGAATCATGAAAACCAATGATGATATGGTGAGTCTTGCTCTCCTCGGTCTTCCTAAGAGCTGGCATAACTACCAAGACTCAGTGAATGGAAGAGAGAAACTGTCGGATTGGGATGACTGTGGTCAGATCTGATGCAGGAGGAGATCAAGAGAAGCACCATAGATGGTTCTTCATCTAAGCATGATGATGAAGAAAATCTAGCCTTAGCAAGTAAGGCGAGGAAATGGAAAGGGAAGGCTTCCCATTCCAAATCGAGTTCTTCCCATGGAGGGAAGAAGATTGACAAATCTAAAGGGAGATGCTTTAATTGTCATGAGGTGGGCCATTATGCAACTAATTTTCCATTGAAGAAAACTAAGAAGGGATCCTTGAAAGGATCATAAGGTGAGGCACTAGCCTCTTAGTTCGAATTTTATTTTCCCTGATCGCATGCATGGTTTCATCGATGGTGGGTTTTTTTTGGTACCTGGACAGTGGAGCCTCATTCCACATGACCGACAATAAGAGTTTATTCAGTACCTTGGAGGAGAAAGAACTCAAGATGCGCATAGAGATGGGCGATGATGGAAAGTACCGTGTTTCAGGTGAAGGTACAATTGTGTTTCAGAGGGTGCATGGAGCTCATCTCACCCTGACTGATGTAAAGTATGTGTCTGGACTGAAGAAAAACTTGGTATTGGTCGCAATGTTAGAAGACAAAGGCTATGATGTAGTCTTCAGTAAAGGAAAGGCATTCTTGAGACACATAGCCACGGGTCAGACCAAGAGGATTGGGATTCGAGTGAAGAATCTCTACAAGCTGGAGATAGATGATTGTGCTACAGTGAGTTCCAAAGTAGAATTGGTGCAAAGCGAAGATATTGGCGAGTTATGGCATAGACGGTTGGGCCACTTGCATCATCAAGCCTTGAATATAATGCAGCAGATCTCTACCGAACTTCCCAAAGATAAACTTAAGGAAGTGGACACATGCAAAGGTTGTACCTTGGGTAAGTATGCAAACTCTTCCTTTCATGATCGAGATAGTCGAGCTGAAGCAATCTTGGAGTGAGTTCATACAGATGTGTGTGGACCATTCTCGACAGCTCCACTGCTAAACAAAGGTATTATGTGATTTTCATTGATGATTTTTCTCGTAAATGTTGGATCTATTTCATGCAAAAGAAGGATCAAACCTTCTCAAATTTTTGTGAGTTCAAAAATTTGGTTGAGAAAGAATCAAGAGAGAAGATCGGGGCCTTAAGAAGCGACAATAGCGGAGAGTATGTCTCTCAAGAGTTTAAGGACTTTTGTGCTGCAAAAGGAATTAAATGGGAGTTGACGGCACCTCATAACCCAAAGCAGAATGGGGTGGCCGAGAGGAAGAACAGAACGATTGTGGGGGCAGCTCAGGCAATGCTACATGACCAAGGCCTACCACTTCATTTGTGGGATGAGGCATGCAACACAACGGTCTATTTGCAGAATAGAAGCCTGCATCACATTCTTGGGATGAAGACACTAGAGGAAGCTTTCTCTGGGAAGAGACCAGATGTGGGTCACTTCAGGATCTTTGGCTCATCGATTTATTGCCATGTGACCAAGGATGCTCGGAAGAAACTTGAGTCGACAACATAGTTGGTGATACTTGTGGGGTACACTGATACACCCCACAACTATCGGGTGTATTTTCCTACCAGTCGAAGGACAATGGTTCGTAGAGATCTTAAGTTTGATGAGAAGAAGGCCATGCGAGCTTCCCTTGAGAGGGAGCTCCAACTACAGGCTATGGAGGAACTTTTGGTTCCTAAGGATGAGGAGCCTCAGACTGATGCAGAGCAGCCGCATGTAGAGGTTCCAGGAGTGGAGACATCCACTCAAGAAGAGTCTTCCAGAGATGGGCAGAAGCGCACAAGAGAAGCTGACAAATTGTTGTCGAATGCGAGAGAGAATGTGGGAGAACCATCTTCTCAGCACAGAAAGAGGAGGTCACCTGATAGGTACACTGGATACATGGCCCTTGTTGGGGAATGTGTTGAGACCGAGCCATCTTCCTTTGAGGAAGCAATGCAGCTGCCGATTTGGGTTGATGTTATGGTGGAGGGGTATGACTCCATAGTTCAGAACAATATTTGGGATGTTGTTCCAAGACCAGAGAACAAGTTAGTTGTGAGTTCCCGTTGGCTTTATAAGGTAAAGCATGTTGTTGATGGTAGTGTGGAGAAACATAAGGCAAGTTTTGTTGCCCGTAGTTTCTCACAGGTCGAGGGGATCGACTATGATGAGACTTTTGCTCCTGTAGCAAGGTACTCATCTATTAGATTGATGTTGGCACTTTCAACACAGATGGGTTGGAAGATCCATCAGATGGATGTGAAGACTGCATTCCTCAATAGCAAGATTGAGGAAGATGTGTACATAGAGCAGCCGGAAGGTTTTAAGACCTTCGATCGTGAGTCACATGTGTGTCGACTCAAGAGAGCGTTGTACGGGCTAAAGCAAGCACCTCGTGCTTGGTACACCATGATCAACAACTACTTCACCAGGTTGGGCTTCACAAAGAGTGAAGTGGATGCAAACTTGTACCACATCATGGTGATCTGAAGGTAAGCAGTGCATTATTGTTCTTTATGTTGATGATCTGATATTGACAGGTGATGATCAATTGATCATGTCTTGCAAGGAGGACCTTGCAAGAGAGTTCAAGATGAAAGACATGGGTCTCATGCACTACTTTCTAACCATGGAAGTGTGGCAGAAGCATGGGGAAGTGTTTGTGTCTCAAGGAAAGTATGCCAATGAGATACTCAGGAGATTCCACATGGAGGTGTGCAAGCCCATGCAGACTCCTCTATCAAGTAACTAGAGCAAGTAGGATGCTACTTCAGGAGAAGTAGTAGAAGCTACTATGTACAGACAGTTTGTGGGTTCATTGATGTACTTAGTGAATACACGACCAGATTTTTGCTATGCAGTGAACCAGCTGAGTCAAGCTAAGGTTCAGCCTACCAAGATGTTTTGGAAGGAAGCTAAGTATTCTTTGAGATACCTCAGAGGCACATCTCAGTATGGATTATGGTACAGACAATCAGAGGGAGTGAAGCTACAGGGCTTCACAGATACAGATTGGGCAAGGATTCCATCAGATCGGAAGAGCACATCAGGAGGAATTTTCAACCTTGGTTTAGCTCCAGTCTCTTGGTACAACAGGAAACAGAGGTCAGCTGCACTCAACTCAGCAGAGGCTGAATACATGGTTGCAAGTCAGGCAGCATGTGAGGCCATTTGGATGCGGAAAATTCTAGTTGGTTTGTTTGATCAGAGGATGGATCCAATTCTGATCTATTGTGATAATCGGAGTTGTATCAAACTCTCTGAGAATCCAGTATTTCATGATAGGTCTAAGCATATCAACATTCGGTATCATCATCTCATAGACTATACGACGAGGAGGATCATGTTGTTGCGGTATATTTTTATCGAGGAGCAAGATGCTGACATTTTGACTAAGGAATTGTCAAAGTGTAAATTTGAGTTCCATAGAGACAGGATCAAGGTGGCAGATAATCCCTTTCTTGTTGAGAGGGAGTGTTAAAAAATAGCAACAAGAAATGATAAAAATAGAAATGTTATAAATAACATTGCTATAGATAGCATTTCAGGATATATTCCAACTTTAATTTGTCCTTGAATTAAAATTGAGAATTAAAATTCAACTTTAGTCTCACTAGCTGTTTGAAAAATAATTAATTAATTCATCTTGAGTTAATTAGTTGGTGAAATTCAAAAATGAAGTCTTTGTGAAGTCATGCAACAGTTATCCCTTTGATTGAGGAAGTTATCCCTTAATTAAGGAGATAAGGATGAGTTGTATTTGAGTTGTAATTACTTAGCTCAGTTAACTGAGTTAAACCCCAGTTAAATTAGTTCCAATAGTTTCTGGAACTAATTGTGAGTTCAGTAGTTAAATGCTGCATGCATGCAACTAGTGTTCTCCAGATAACTGAATATTCTCTCATAAATAACTCATGCATGTCAGTTCAAACAAAGACCCAGTTGAGATTAAAGGCAGGGACAATGTACTATCAGTTGCAAGAATATTCCAATGAGGAAATCTCTTGCATGCAGAAGGAATTCATTCCTTGAGGATTGCGCAGTTTCTACAGAGGTTAGAGCAGTGTGTGAGGTGAGAATCACACAGGTTACAGTTGGATCACCCAAGAGAAACAATGCAAGGAAATAGGAGGCTTGGAGGACAGAGGAGAAGGCATATGTGTTGTCTATTTTGTCTATGAGCAGCAGTGAGGGATTGTATAGAGATCTGGATAGTTGTGAGAGCTAAAGCTTTGTGTAATCCTAAGATATTTCCACTTGTATGATAATACAAATAGCAGGGTTTTTAGCTGAGGCTTTCCCCAGAGTATTCTTCTGTGTTTCATGTGTGATTGAATCTTCTGCTCTGTTAAATGTGTTATGTTTGATCTTGCTCAAAATGGATTATGCTTCCGCAAGTTTGATTGTAGAAGTAGATTAAGTATTTTGCTTTAGTACATTGCACAATCAATTTAATCTACAGTGAAAATTTCTACACAAAGTGTTGGTTTAATTATTTTTTAGGAGTTAGTCTTACAAGACCTTCAATATACACTTATATTTTAATACCATTTGGTTTTTCTTCCTAAGTATGCAATAGTTATATATTTACTAAAATGGGGGTCCCAAAACTTGCCTACCTTCTAGAATAACTAAGAACCCAATGTGCGCTATAATATTAATTTTGTAGGAATTAACATTCACAGTGAAACTTGTATTCTCTTGTCTTCAGATGTTCTATGAAGGTTCATAACCATTCATCTTCCTCATAAATCCAAGGATTCAATTAAGGAAATAATTATGGTTTGAAATAAAGGAGCTTTAAACTTAGCTTCACATGAGAGAATTGCATACAACCAAGGAAGTCACAATTACGACATCTTAAGATTATATGACACATAGTCATTACATCAACTACCATCTATACAACCTCATGCCCATAAGTAAATCCTTTTAGTAAGCATACATAAATTGGCCCTTATATATAGAGACAACAATATTCAACATAATAATCCCTTTGAGCATTAACAACATTCTGATAACTAGAGGTACATGATACTTTAATGTAAGTATGAAATTCCAAATCCCATATAACGAAAGGTGAAATTTTCATTTCTAATTTACCAACATCATTCAAGGAGAAAACGAACAATAGTCATTTAGAACACAGGAAAAAATCATCTAGAGTTTTGGGCTAGCAACCAATCTGGGAAAGATATTTTTCCACCCATTCATAGGCTTAACTAAACCAACACCCTCTATAGGTATCCACCCCTAACTGGACCATGCTACCACAAGGGGAAACAACCAATACTCAAAAAATTGGGATGGGTGAAGGAAACTCGCCTTCACAGCTACAAGAATATTAGATAATTTGTCTTCTTAGTGAGCTTGAGGTCTCCACAAATTTTAGATTTCTCTCAACTAGCTTTCATAAAAATACGGAAATCCCTTTATTGCTCTATAGTTTGATGATGACTTCCTTGCCCATTATTTCTCATGTTTTCCCAACATATATCAATTCATGAGACCCATTGCTCAGCTAGGTTTTAGAGCTCCTCAATGAGTATTTGGCATGCAAAATTCAGTTTTAAAGAGCCCAAAACACACCATTGTTTAAATCCATGATTAGCACCTATTTTGCACATATTTAGGCACCCAAAAATTAGTGTAATAACTCAAATTGCCCCAAAAATATTTACAGTTGAAAATGGTAGCATTCTACTCACAATTATGTTGCTTTAGGTTCTCATATCTCTACTCTCTTTGGATTGAATGTCTCTGTGAATTTCTTCTCCACATGTTTTCTCCCATTGTCCCACACCATTCATGGCTCAACTCTCTAAATCTAAGATGGGAACTTATTTATGTGGCCCTTAAAAATATGAGTGTACTCCACAACCACCATTTAGGCCCCATAAAAGTGATAGGTGGTTGCTTCAACTATCTAATGCTTCGCTCATTGAGTTAGGGGTTGGTGGGAAGAGCAAAACTACAAATTTGAATTCAAATATTGACATAGATATTTTGGGTGAGGTTTTTGGGCAATACTAGGCATGGATAATTTCTCATAATCCCCTCCACAATTCCCACTCATGATATCATATTTTATATCAATACTTGCATTCTCAATTGATTGCTTGATGTTTTTAATTATCAAATGAATATTTACATACTCATCATCTTTTATTTTTCAATTCGATTTGTTGTAGCGACGACATTTAAATGTCCCTACAAGTGATAATAACATATTAGTTACAATAATCCTAGGGTTCAAAATGGGATTTTTAAAGAAGTTTCATGCAATGTCACACATCTATTGTTTGCAAGTGATATACTATTTTTTTGTCAAGGTATTAGAAGGGTCAATAATAAATTTAAGGGTATTATGGATTTATTATGTAAGGAAAATAGAATAGTCATCAATATGGGAAAATATTGAATGACCTTATGGGGCACATCTCAATAGGAAAGAAAATTTATTACTTAGTGATTTCCCTTTAATGTAATTGATTTAAAATAGGGTCTGAAATATATGGGATTCTATTTGAGGCCAAACCAATATAGAAAATGTGATTAGCAATGGACGATAGAGAAAGTGGAGAAGAACATAAACACCTAGTGCAATAAATGCTTGTCTAGGGGAGGTCCTCTAGTCTTGGTAAAAGTGCTTTCAGAAGCAATTCCACAATATTAAATATCGCTTGCTTGGGTCCCAAAATTTGTTCTCGAAATAGGCATTAGGAAACTTTGCTACAAGTTTATATGGTTTAGACACTAAATAAAGAAATCTTTGGTGTTGAGCCCATGGAAAAATTTAGTATAATCAAAATCCTTGGAGGATGGGGGTTCAAAATTTGTTTATATTTTTAAAGGCCTTTGATGCAAGATATTTGTAGAGGCTAATTCAAAAAATAGATTTGTGGCCCCAAGTAACAAAGCCTAAGTATATATCTCCTAATTAATAGGAGGACTGGATCATAAGTCATTTCAAACAACAAAATAAATTCTCAATAATATAAAACGCTAAATTATCTATGCTTTCCATCTTGTTGGGAATTGGTTAATTTATCAAATTGAGAAAATGATAAATTACAAATCGATATTGACCTTGGCTAAGAAGAAAAGGTAAGCAGAAACACCCACCTGAGATGATTCACGAATTAAGAAACAAAAATTATTTAATCTCAAATAGGTTGCAAGATAGGAAAGTACCATTATTTGACAACAATTGTGGTTAACCTAGGAAAAAACTCTCTTATAAGCAGGATGAAATGAAAATAAATAAAAACATTTACTTACATTTTTTATGGTGCTTCATAGAGGAATCGTTAAGGGAGATTAAAAAGGTATATCATATCTATCTTCAAATCATAATATTTCGTTTGAAGATGAATTGGTCAAGAAACTAATAATTTATTCGAAAGGATGGCTTTACAGTTATCTTGAAACTAGTAGTACTACAATTTGGTGTAACCTAATCATGAATCTTTGGAGACTCAATGTTGATTATCAAATTGATGCAGAAAGAAATTGATCTCAAAAAATTTACATTATGACCCTTGTATGATGATGTTTACTATCTATTCACATCTTTCTTATACTACAAACTAGCTCTCAAAGTATAGAGTTAGGCAAGACCAATAAAAAAGCCTAAATCATTTGAGTAATCTAGAATGGACATGTTGCAGAACATAATCATGAACCATGGACCTAAACTTCAATATTTTTAGTGTTTTATGTGATATTTTGTACAATGATGGACCTTTATAATTAACTAGATGAATGGTTCATTTGCTACTGTGAATCACTTTTTTTAAGTGATAATGGATAAGGCATAAGAATTTTATGTAAAGGGTTCAACAACACTTTGTTGGATTTTAAGCACAAACACAAGATCTAGTTGTGTAAAAAATATTACACTAGCAATTGCATAACAAGAAACAAGGAAGAATTAAATTGCATTGAAAAACACCAAGTAGCTCAACAAATCAATTTCAATTACTTCTTAACAATTGTGTGCATTATTGCTTGACATGAATACATATTTATAATACTCCTTGAGAGGGAGCAAATGTGCACTAAGTTGGGGTTCCATAGTGCATGTACACTAGAAAATAAAAATTAATTTCCCCTCATTAGCTAGTCGCTTGGAATTAGAGGAGGAGACACTAAAATAGAGTGAAAATCTAAAATAAAGACAACTAAATATAAGTGGAGTAAAAAATAAGTTAGAACTAAAATGTAGACTCCCTCATGCAACTCCTAGCTCAGAAATAACAAAAGTAAGACTACAAAACAAAGGATAAAGTTGGTCATAAGTGAATAAGGTTTTAGATAAGGTAATCTCCCAAGATAAGAATATTTTGTTATATCAATAAAATTACATTTTTTTCCTTGAGGAAAAAAAATCATAAACAATTTCTATTTAGATATAAGTTTTTTGGATTAATTACATTGTTAGGATTTGGTCCACGTTTCGAACCATCTAATTTGGTTCATCCTCAAGACAAGGTGAGAAATCCATCAATCAGAAGGAATAAATAGTATGGATGCATCATTGCGCGGTTGTCAAAAATTAGTTGTTGGTAAATTAGTTAATAGGTAAAGTAAATAATTATTTAAGAATTAGTGGTAAGTAGTTATTTTAGGAATCATTCAATTTAAAATATTTTATTTCAATATGTTTTAATAATTATTTATTAATATGATCAATTTCTATATTAAGACTATTTATTAATAATATTAATTTTATATTATTTGTTAGAGGATAGCTTATATCCCTTAAATAGAAGGATAGTCACCATAAATGATATAAAACTAAGTTAAAAGGTTTACTAGAAAAATATAAATAATTATTTTATATTGTTATGTGCAACTAATAATTTCTATTATTTAATTATGAAAAATTAAATGTACAATTAATTTTTTAATAAATACAAATTATATTAAAAATATATATGATTAATTGACAAACATTTTCTTCTTCCATAGTAGAGATTCATGTACTTTCCCATTTTATTTTTCATTTTACTTTTTATAGCTCTTGGGATAATCTATTTAGCGAGGGGTTTGACGATACGCTGGAAGCATTTATTTTGAAGCTTCACAGAAAAAGGGTCCAATACATCAAGCAAATGAAGAAACAATCTGTCCTATAAGCTATCTTTAGTCTCGTGGACGTTAAAATAGTCTTTCTTTCTTTCTATAGAAAAGTTTTTCATTTACTTTTATATGGAAAAATTTATAATATAGAATTTACATGCATATCAAATTTAAATTTTAAAATATTTGTCACATTAATAATCTTCTTACCTTTAACCTCAACCAAACTATGATAACATTAGAATATTTTTTTAATATAGTAAAACTCCATAAAATTCCAAATAATCTCATACTTTTAAGTTTCATAAACCATTTTAAAATAAATCACCATCATTATCATTAAAAATATTATAATTAATTATTTTAGGAAAATATTTAATTAAATAATATTTAATAATATTTATCATCATAATTAAAAAATATATCTTATTTTATAAAAAAGGAAAAAACATTCTAATTTAAAATAACTACAATTTCTCATTAAAAAATTAAAATTTAATATTAGTAATTTATGAAAAAAAATTAAATTTTTTTCATTTTACACTCACACGAAAAAAGTGTAAATTAAAATCTATTTTCCATATTCTTTCAATACTAATAATAATATTTTTTCCATTTCACCTTTATTATATAATAATAATAAAATAATCAAATTCTTACAATATTTTATTTCACATTAAAACATACAGAACCAAATTATCTGTCCTTGCGTCCATGTTGTTCCCTCATCTATCGGGGACTCCTATTTCAGACCCTATAGCATTTTAAATGTGGCCTGACATGGTTGTTCGATACCCCAATATAACATGCGGCCATGCCACTGCCATAGAAAAAAAAAAAGATCAATATGCTCTAAGTATCGAACAGCCATATCAAACCACGTTTAAAATGCTATAAAGTCTGAAATAGGAGTGGCCCTCATCTATCCATCATCTCTCATTTTGACGAGAGTAAAGTTTAAATATATTCATTTTTATTTATAACAATATTGTCATTTATAAAAAGTTTGGGAGATATTCCAAAAAATACAAAATCCAAGGGTACGGTAATTTTTGTTATTATTCATTGCTGTGCGTAGCCGCAGTCAAAGACGCCCGATACACTGTCTGGTCTTACAATGCCTTTAAAATTACAAAAAAAAATTCAGGCGGTGGGAGGAAATCCGAAAAGGTTTAAATAAGTTTGGAAAAAACTAGTGCACTATATTTTATAGTGCGTATGAAAATATGTTAATATCAGTTTTTGGCATGGCATGGTTTTTTAAGGAAATTATTAGAAACTTGATTTACTTGATTATCAATTTTAATTAGAAAATTGAATTGCAAAAAGCGAAAAACAAAAAACTAATCATTTTATAAACTATTTTTAATATCATAAATTTAAAATATCATATCATGTTTCATTTAATTTTGGGTCTTAGTCTAATTAGTCGAAGGAATTGTCTGGAAAGTTATGGAAATTCTGATCATATTTAGAAAAAATCCGGCAAGGATTTTTGTAAATCCAAGTTATAGTTGTTAGACTTAAAAAATTTTGGTGTCCTAGACCTTTTTTTATGGTGTTAAATCAATTTCCACAGTCAAAAACAAGATTCAAACACTGCCTCTACAAGATTTTTTGAAAATTTTTTTCTTGGATTCTGGCCACTTTTGACCGTCTAGGCGCCTCAGTAGCCCACTCCCATTCTTGGCATTTGTCCAAATTACTTACAAGAAAAGATTTGCTAATGGATGCCACAAAGAACTCCACCTTCGTGCCCAACCGTATAATTTCAGCGCCTCCGCCTTGGTAGACTACTCCCATTCTTGGCATTCGTCCAAATTACTTAAAGAGAAAGATTCACTAATGGATGCCACAAAGAACTCCAGCTTTGTGCCCAACCATATAATTTCAGCCCATAGTCTAATGAGGTGGAGGAGTTGCCCGGAAAGTTATGGAAATTCCGGTCATATTTAGAGAAAATTCGGCAAAGATTTTTGTAAATTCACAGACTTCAAAATTTTAAGTGTCTGACGTTTTTGATGGTGCTGAATCCATTTCCACCATAAAAACAAGATTCAAACACTGCCTCTATAAAAAATTTGAAAAAAAATCGCCCAAATTTCAACTACTTTTGACCATCCGAGCTATTCCTCTACCAAAATGACTCCTAATTTCAGAGATGCTGAAATAGAAGATCCACATCTTGACACTGTGACACTGACGCCATCGAGATCTCTGAGGATACCAGTGCTGATCTTGCGATTTTCTTTTCGTAGAAGAGTTCGCATGAATCGATGGTGAAACTGCAGGATGAGCTCAGGTACGGTTCGAAGCTTCCGTGGGAGGTAGGTATCCAGTGTGTAGCTGTCCACAATGGCGGGCAAAAGTCCGATGGGGAAATCATATTCTTCCAGTTCCTGGTAAGCTGTCTTCTCCGACTCACATCGCTGAATCAAAGAGCAACAGCAGATCGATAAGAAAGCGGCAATCAAAATCGAACTGTGGCTACATCTGGCCTCCCCATACGAGCAAGGACAGGTACGTGGTGGGGTTTGTCAATGAAACGGCGTGAATCCCTCGAATTCATTCATAATTTAGTGCTAAAAGTTGGGCGCTTAAATTCAAATTTGAATTGGAAGTCAAATAGGCTCATGATTTGAATAATATTAATGTCGTCAGTCAGTACAGATGTAAGAAAGAAATGTAAGGAACTGTGCATTGAGGTGGAGGAATTGTGAATAATATTAATGTCGTCCGTCAGTACAGATGTAAGAAAGAAATGTAAGGAACTGTGCATTGAGGTGGAGGAATTGTGGGAATGGTTAAAAGTGTTATGGAATTTGGATTAAAAAAAGGAGTAGTCTATGTGACTTTTTGGCTTTTTGGAGAAGAATGGATGTTGCCATGAATGATGTTCATGCCATTGCTATTCTTGGCTGGTTTACATCAATCCATTGTTCCCGAGGTCTGACAACGAACATAACCCGCCGTCACTGATTCAATTAAACCATTGATGGATTCTTGGTTGGTTTACATCAATCCATTGTTCCCGAGGTCTGACAACGAACATAACCCGCCGTCACTGATTCAATTAAACCATTGATGGATACGGGACGACTCAATTAAAACACTGACCGATATTTTCCAAACGCGGCACGCAGCTGTATTTCAAATTTCAGTTTTGAGCGCCCATCTATTTCAAATTTGAAATTTTAGTTTTGCACCGCGCAAAACACTACATGAATTCCCATGCCCGGGAGGTTGGCTTACTGGTGTATTTCTTCCATGGCTGCTGGATAACCAACTGCTTTTTTGTTTTTGGTGCTGGTTGTTTTCTTAAATTTTTGAAACCATGGATGCGATTGCCATTTCATGTTGCATGTGGAAAACAATGAGGCTTTCCCTCAAGTAATGTTGGTCTCTTTGTTTCACCTGGCATCCGACCACGATGAAATTGTGAAACATAACGCCCTCTTCAATCAATTTTTGCCTCTCGGCCTATCAAATAATACTTTGGACGGTAATATCAATTGCTCTGCGTGGAATTCAATTCGATGTTATCAATTATGTTTCCTTGCAGATGAAATAGGAGGCGGCTTGATTTTTGCCTCTCGGCCTATCAAATAATACTTTGGACGGTAATATCAATTGCTCTGCGTGGAATTCAATTCGATGTTATCAATTATGTTTCCTTGCAGATGAAATAGGAGGAGGCCGCTGTTAGAAATAAAATTGTGGACGAAGGAACCATGTAAGTTGAAGGAGGCCTTTAACGTGTTGGACAAAGATAGCGACAAGAAAATCAGTTTGTTGGATCTCCCAGATTTCTTTACTAGCAGTTGCTTCAGCATAGGGAAGGGGCTAAGCAGAGAGGAAATTGAGGGAAGAATAGTTGTTTCCCATGCCGACAACAGTGGCTCAAGCAGAGAGGAAATGGAGGGTATGATAATTGTTGCCGACGCCGATAACAGTGGGTCTGTGAATTTTGAAGAGTTTCAACGGATTCTATGGCTCATTACACAGGAAATTGATTACACAGGAAATTGATGAAATAAATGAACCCAGATCCAACACTAATAATGGTGAAATGTGGGCATTGAAGGAGGTGTTTAATGTCATGGAAAAAGACAGAGATGGGATTGTGAGCATAGAGGATCTGAAGGCCCTGTTCTCCTTACAAATCGCAAAGATTTGGTTGCATGTTCGAATCTTAGGCTACCTTTGTGATCTTATGAACTTCAAAATCGTCGTGAGTTTATAAGAGACCAAATTGAATGCTTTATCATTGTTAAATGTTACTAAGTATGAAATTAAAATTCTCTCCATTAAACTTTGGTAAATTCGTTTTTTTAAATGTGGGATGAAATTTGAGTCATGAATAGAGTTATAATAATAAATAGTTCTGAATTTGTTAGAAAAATTGGAAAATTTATATATCATATTTATATATATTTAAAAGATAAAAAAGATATTAAGTTAAATATTTAGAAAAAATACTTATTTTAAAAGCAGTAGTCTATAACGCGACTTTTTGAAAGTTTTTCCGGCAGTTTTTCCGGTCAAAATCCGGCAGCAATTCATTGGAATCCCAAGTTTAATCGCTAGTTTCTGCACAATCAATGGCTCCCAGGGGTTTTTCAGGGTGTTGAATCTAAATATGTAGTTAAAAAACCATTTTAACTGCTAAAAATCGAGATTTAACCTCATTTCTTCCGCCAGATTCCGTCACCGGAATCTCCAAAAAGTCGCATTATAGACAACTCCATTTTAAAAGATTTGAAAACAAAAATAAATTATCTCATTTGGGAAAATTTAAACCATATAAATAAGAATTTAAAAGAAAAAAAAAAGAGTTAAAATGGTATGTAAAATATGTGGATAATATAAATGAAGCTTTAAAAATATGAAGGGAAATTAGTTCATTATATATGGATTTATTCATATTCTTTTAAGATAAATTGATAAGTTAAAAAGAATGAAACTAAAACATAGTAATAAGAATTAATATAATTAAATAGAAGGCATTGTGGGTGACAAAAAAATTCCAAAATTATGAAATATTAATAGAGATTAATAAACTATTAAATAAATAAATTTTCAACCCAAGGTTGAATTTTAAATAGTAAATGAAAAGGTTAATAAATAAATTAGGAAAGGAAAATGACATACATGGCCATGGAATTTAAAGGAGGAACCAAACTAAAAAAAAAAAAAATTTGTAAGCCTTTTTGGAAACTATTTTCTAGCTTAACCTATTTATTTTATAAAGAAATTTATTTCCTTCGTAGAACTGAAGGTGGTGAGGTGATGTTTCTCACAATTCTATGGTAGTTAGACAATGTTATGATTGCTAACAAAGATTTAGGAACTAGTAAATTTGTAGCCATTAATGTGTTTTGAAATGCTCTCATTCTTGGATGGATCTTTGGGATACAATTAGGTTCTTATATATAATGTGGATGGATTGAAAACCATTTTCAAGACCAAATGGGATACATAAAAGTACACATCTAAATGGAAATAATTTGGACTAATGGATGCCAATGCCACTTTCCAATATGTGAAAGATATAGCTTTTGCCTTTTTAATCAAAGCATGGTTTTCTATATATATAATGTCAACATTTAATAGAAGAGATTATTTGATCATATACAATAATTGACGCAAATGTTTGATAGGTGTATAAAATATGGATCTAACTAAATTTTAAGAACATTTTATTTCTTGCAAAAATAAAATTGTTTGGAAATATCATTTCAAAATATGAAACATTAGTATACCTAGAAAGAACAAAATCCATGCAAATTCCACTAACATGTAATAAGAAATCGATGTAATCCTTTTATGGGAATATTAATTTCATAAGTTGATACATCTATGATTGTTGAAATCATTAAATCCCTATAAAAGATGATGAAGTACTATGTACTCTTATAAAATGATAAGGTTGAGAAAGGAACTTTTGAGGAAATCAAGATAGTTATTAATGCCACTCCATCCTTGAGCAATATGGGCTTGAGAAAATATTTTTATCTCCATAAATTTGAATATGGCCACTCCCTTGATGTTGTGCTCACTTAGAAGGATGAAGGGAGTGAATTTGTAAAATTGTTTATGAGAATCATACTACAAGGTGTTGAACTAAATTATTTGGAAGTTGAAAAACAAGCATAAATTGTAGTCAAAGTAGTGAAATAACTCAAACTTTATGTTCTAAATAGGCATAAAAAAAGTTATTGTTCGGCATTAAGTTATGCGATTTATATTTATGAAGAAGGAACTTGGTGAAAGTGTAGGAACTTGATGATGAATTTTTAGGAATACAATCTAGATATTAAACTTACAACCATAGTTCAAGCACAAGTATTTGAAGGCAAACTAGAAGTCGGAGCTTAAGATCAAGCTTAAACTAACAAAGTGCTTTGGAAGAATATTTTTTTACAACTAATGTCCTTTTTGTACATATAGAAAAATTCATGTTATCATGATTTGAAACACTATTTTCAACATGGATCTAGTCCTAGTCACCTAGCTGTAAATAAATGAAGAACATTAAGATTGAAATCTACTTAACACTATCTAGTCAACATAACTATTTATAGGAAGAACTATGACAACATGTTATTGAGATGTTTTGGAGGACAATGATGTTGAGAAAGTATTCATTGATTTACATCATGGTTCAATAGGTGCGCAATAGTTGGAGATACCACCACACATTAGGTTTTAAAAGTTGGGCATTAATAACCAATGTTATTCTAATATGTGCATGCACATGTCCAATAATGTTGAATATGTCAAAAATGCGCAGGAAGGGATTAAAACGAAGAAAACTAGTGATATCATTACAACTCTTTTTCTATTGATAACCTTTTGAGAAATGGGGATTCGATGTAATGGTAAATATTAATCGTAACTCCTCAATGTAATGAAAGTACATATTGATTCCAACAAAATTGCTTCACATTGTAAAAGAAGTTACAATAATAAATTTCAATAACATAACAGTGATTCAATTCTTGTAAAAACATATCATCACTAGGCTTGGTGTCCCATCTATACTATTGTTTGATATTTTATCATAGTTTTAATTTGTAGATGTAACCAACAAAGGATTTGCCTTATGCTTTTAAGCTAGTTATTATTACTAAGGGGATGTTTTTTTTGAAACAACAAACAAAAACTTGATCAAGATTATCAAGAAGGCTAATCATCATTGCAATCATCATAATGTACTCTCCAACAAATTATGGGTTAATTATGCGTAATGTACTATTTGCCACATCCCCATACTTTTTTATATATAGCAAAGAGACAATTTTACCATCTAACTTATTTCTACCTTCTTTGCAATCATAACAAGAAAAAAGTGCTAAGTGCTTGGAACAATACAAAATAAAATTGAGACTTTGTTGAATTTAAAAGAGGACATAAATAAAACCAAACAAAAAATTGTAGGTCACTATAAAATTGTTAAGTAATGGTTCAATAAACATGCATTGTATGACAAAGCATTTTCAACTTAGTGATATAATACTAAAGTGGGACAAAGTGAACTCTGCATAAGGGTCTAGATAAGGCCAGGCCTTGAGCATTCTACCTAGCTCAAAATATTTTCTTAGAATGTTTTAGATGCTTGATATCTATGAAATCCTATAACACACTGCCTCTTTTTCCTTATTATGTTTTTCTATGAGAATTTTTTCCATGTGACCACTGGTTGGAAATCTATGCAATGGGTGTATATTAAAAGTATTTTGGAACTAGGGTTACTCGCTTGAGGAGCTAGGGTTTCCATTTTATTGTGGGCCTAAAAATAAACACTCTTTATTGTCATGGGTTCTAAAGGGTATGGAACTACCATCTAACAAGTGTGTCATCGTTGGACAACTTTACCAGGTAGCCATTAGGGAGTCAAGAGCGGGAGAAACATGGAAAACTCCAAAGTGATTAGGGGAAAAGGCATGGGGAAAACTTGCTCAAAAAAATTTAAGGGCCTTTCCACAATGAAATAACTAACCCCCGGCGCAGATGTAAACATAGACAGGTTTGAATCTCTAATGCTCCAAGCCCTTGTTGGTAAGTTTGATTACATCACCTTGTCCCATGAGAAGATTTTATCTTTGGTAAAGGTGACCTAAAAGCCACTAGTTGGTTACATTCTAGTGGTGAGAATTTTATTTCATAAATGGATCCATTTCCATTTTCTAACAAAAGTTGATCTTGAGTTAATTCTTAGTAAGGCCTAGGTGTTAGGCAAGGGTTTCTTTTGGCTTCAGTGTTGGCATTCGGCCTTTTGTCCAAGTATTGAGTTACAACCTCATTGAAACATATGGGTCATGATTCCAAGTTTTCCTTTGGAGCTATAGTAAAAACATGTCTTCATAAACATCACAAATTCCCCTAGAAGATCTTTTTTTCTTGTGGAGGCTTCCCTAATCATTGTTGACAAATGAATGACATGGGTTCTAGTGGAGATGGATGTTTCTGAGGGGATCCTTAGGACACTAAAAATTAGGTGGAAGGAAAAATTTAAAATCTAGCTTCTAGGTTATTGTAACACTCCATTCAAATGCCTAAACAAAAGAAAAGTGGGGCACATGGTCAATTCTTGTAATTCTGCTCCTTGACAAAGGCTTCTATCCAGAAATTTGATAAAGGTTTGTACAAATATAGTGCAAATTTTTCTAAGGCATATGTATTGGATCAACAATATCTCAAAGTCCCCACATATCTCATCCTAGGTGTGACCAAGAAATTGCACACAATTTCAAAGGAGGCTTGTATATATGAGGGCGATGGAAATATTGGACTCCAAAATCCCCCTATCGAGCTATTTTATCATACTAATTCCTTTTTTTTATGGATGGACTTTAATTGGTTTAAGGGGATGTAAATGAACTGCTACATGAAACAACGTACATCCATCGACCTTCTTCTAAACATGATGCAACATTAGTATTGGAGTCCGATAGATCGAACTTGGAACCTCTTTCTGCCACCGTACTAGACTTTTCTTCTTTTGAGGACCTCTCACAAGGAAGAGATGATTTCACCAGTAAGTTCGTATCCTCTTTACGATCTCTTATTCAATATCTTTCTCCAAAGGATTATTTTATGATCAAACAACATGAAAAAATTGCATGCTCTCCTATAACTTTTTCAAATGTTTAAAAACATCTTCCAAGCCCTACAACCTCCATCCTCCCTGACCCTCCACCTAATTATGTGGTGCCCAAGCTCTGTGTAACCTCATCTTCTAATCGAGTAGAGAGAAAATCTGGTGATCCTTGCCAAAACCCTATTATGCAGAGGGACGGTCGTCCTATGACTGCCCTTTTTCATGTTAACATTCACTTTCCCTTCTCACGTGAGACCAAACCTCAAAGGAAATCTCCCCTACATCTCACCGCTTCTACAACTATAGTCCTCAGTTCTATCCCTGCCCCTCTCCCACCCCTAAACATTATGCCCCAATTTGAAGCATAAGAAGACACAAACTACTAAATCAGGAACTTTGGGAACTAATTCTGGTCCTCCTCTTGAAATTTATCCTAGAATCATCCCTCCCTTTGAGTTATGAGCCCGATATTACATCTACTTTTTCCAGTGAATCTAACACAATCGAAACAGAAGTAACTGAGCCTTTGTTTCCTAAGGTTATTGAACCTAACTTCATTGAGTTTGATAAATTATTTCTTGAGGTTTTTCAACCTGAGGTACCTCATTCATCTTCACTTGTTACTTCCTCTTCTCTTCCTTTGTCTCAAACACAATCGCAGGCTAGATATATTGGACCCGACAGTGAGCCCCTTCCATACGGCCTTGTGAGTATTGAAGAGATACCATAGGAAGAACCTAGTCCATCCTCTCATGTTTATTTGAGAGGACTACATATCTATCAGGATCATCCTTTTTCTCCTCTTCAAACTCCATATGAAGCCCCTTTACCTGATTCTCTTCCTTTCAGTTCACCCATGAGTTTCTCACGACAATCATCTTTGGGATCATTAGCCATGACTAAATCTACTACGGTTTCCCAACCCATCTCCAATATGGCTAAGAAATTGAATGTTTCTTCCTCATCCATGTTTGCAACATCACCACAGACTCATATCTATGGTGGCACATATGTCTCGCTTGGTTATCATTCATTGTCTAATACCTTCTCTGGTGCAGCATCCAATCCTTGGACTTCTCCCATGACATCTATTTTTTGAGTTACATATGGCACTTCTTTAATGAGAACTATACAATCTTCTCCTTATCCTCCATCTACACCTACAGTTGAACAACATATTGACCCTTATATTAGTAGACACCTCAACAACCCAATTCTCCTTATATTGAGTACTCTATCTGGTGGGCAGTTGCCTCCATCATCCCCTCCTTCTTTAGCAGGGGGGAAACCTGTCATTAGTATACCACGAGTTAATGCTCAACCTTTATTAAATCCACCTTATCCTGATTTGACTGCTAATGTTTGGAAATCTACCTTGTCTATCCAACCTGGTTCAGTTGTGGGCACATCTGTACATTCTCAACCAATACCATTTGTATCCCAAATTCCTACCCATCAATCTATAACTTTACAAGCTCAAATCAATGTAAGCCAACCTTTACAATCTTCTATTATGACTCATTCTGTTTTAATGGTATTTGGTACCTCCCAGACCCCGCTCACCTAGCCTTTACAAGGTAACTTGCAGCCTCAACACCTTGGAGAAGGTATCCCTCAAATTCCTGTAGGAAAAAATGCGTATGGTATGGCGTAGCCCCCACCGACCTTATCTTATGTTGGTATGATGAAAAATATCATAGGGAAACAATATCGACCTTTACAAGGTATCCCTCAAACACCTTACTAAGGCCAACAAATCAAAACTCAACTATTCCAACATTTGTAAGGCTACCTTAGAGGTGAAAAACAAGGATATGCATATATTGGTTATCAGAATCATCCTTATTCTGGTACCTAGGTTCCTCTTTATCAACAACCTCCTTATTTTGGAACGAAAGTACATGTTTCTCAGGCTATCCCATCTTATCTAGGTTATCCTCCTCTATATTTTAACAAATAGATGTCATTTGTGGCTACTCTTGAACTCACAAATTTGACTCGGCTCATGAATGATCCCATCTCTCATTCTCCTTGGTGGCTGACAATTCCTACCAAATTACCTTATGATATTCCCAAATTCAATGGGAATCCTGGAGAACACCCTTCCATTCATGTGGTGACCTATCATCTATGGTGTTGTTCGAACTCCCTTAATGATGATTTGATTCAAATTGGGGCATAATGTATATGGGTGGGAAAGGGGTAGGGATAGAACTGAGGACTATAGTTGCAGGTGGCGTGAGATGTAGGGGAGATTTCCTTTGAGGTTCGGTCTCACGTGAGAAGGGTAAGTGAATTTTGGCATGAAAAAGGGCAGTCATAGGACGACCGTCCCTCTGCATAATAGGGTTTTGGCAAGGATCACCAGATTTTCTCTCTACTCAATTAGAAGATGAGGTCACATAGAGCTTGGACACCACATAATTAGGTGGAGGGTTAGGGAGGATGGAGGTTGTAGGGTTTGGAAGATGTTTTTAATCATTTGAAAAAGTTATAGGAGAGCATGGAATTTTTTCATGTTGTTTGATCATAAAAGAATCCTTTGGAGAAAGTTATTGAATAAGAGATCGTAAAGAGGATAAGAACTTATTAGTGAAATCATCTCTTCCTTGTGAGAGGTCCTCCGAAGAACAAAATTCCAGTACAATGGCAGAAAGAGGGTCCAAGTTCGATCTATCAGGCTCCAATACTACTGTTGCATCATGTTCAAAAGAAGGTCGATGGATGTACGTTGTTTCATGAAGCAGTCCATTTACATCCCCTTAAACCAATTAGAGTCCATCCATGTACGCGTCCAAAAAAATAAGAGGAATTAGTATGATAAAGTAGCTCGATAAAGGGATTTTGGAGTCTAATATTTCCACCGTCCTCATATATACAAGCCTCCTTTGAAGTTGTGCCCAATTTCTTGGTCACACCCAGGATGGGATATGTGGGGATTTTGAGATCTTGTTGGTCCAATACATATGCCTCAGAAAAATTTGCACCATATTTGTATAAACCTTTATCAAATTTCTATATTTAAGCCTTTCAAGGAGGAGAATTACAAGAATTGACCATGTGCCCCATTTTTATGCAGTTTAGGCATTTGAATGGAGTGTTCCAATAACCTAGAGGCTGGATTTTATCTTTTTCCTTCCACCTAAGTTTTAGTGTCCTAAGGATCCCCTCAGAAACATCCAGCTCCACTAGAACCCATGTCATTCATTTGTCAACAATGATTAGGGAAACCTCCACAAGAAAAAAAGATCTTCGAGGGGAATTTGTGATGTTTATGAAGAC
Source organism: Pinus taeda (assembly GCA_000404065.3). Taxonomy (NCBI): domain Eukaryota; kingdom Viridiplantae; phylum Streptophyta; class Pinopsida; order Pinales; family Pinaceae; genus Pinus; species Pinus taeda. The sequence goes on along the minus strand of APFE031417184.1, from coordinate 68,068 downwards.
ACGTTTTTACCATAGCTCTAAAGGAAAACTTGGAATCATGACCCATATGTTTCAATGAGGTTTTAACTCAATACTTGGACAGAAGGCCGAATGCCAACACTGAAGCCACAAGGAACCCTTGCCTAACACCTAGACCTTACTAGGAATTAACTCAAGATCAACTTTTGTTAGAAAATGGAAATGGATCCATTTATGGAATAAAATGCTCACCGCTAGAATGTAACCAACTAATGGCTTATAGGTCACCTTTACCAAAGATAAAATATTCTCATGGGACAAGGTGATGTAATCAAACCTACCAACAAGGGCTTGGGGCATTAGAGATTCAAACTTGTCTAAGTTTACATTTTCCCTCAGGGTTAGTTATTTCATTGTGGAAAGGCCCCTAAAAAAATTTTGAGCAAGTTTTCCCCACACGTTTCCCCCAATCACTTTGGAGTTTTCCATGTTTCTCCTGCTCCTGACTCCTTGACGGCTACTTGGTAAAGTTGTTCAGCGCTGACACACATGTTAGATGGTAGTTCCATTCCCTTTGAAGCCCATGATGATAAAGAGTGTTTCCTTTTAGTCCCACAATAAATTGGAAACCCTAGCTCCTCAAGCCAGTAACCCTAGTTCCAAAATATTTTAATATACACCCATTGGATAGATTTCCAACCGACGGTCAAATGGAAAAACTTATAGAAAAACATAATAAGGAAAAAGAGGCAGTGTGTTACAAGGTTTCATAGGTATCAAGCATCTAAAACATTCTAAGAAAAATATTTCGAGCTAGGTAGAATGCTCAAGGCCTGGCCTTATCTAGACCCTTATGCAGAGTTCACTTTGTCCCACTTTAGTATTAGATCACTAACTTGAAAATGCTTTGTCACACAATGCATGCTTTTTGAACCATTACTTAACAATTTTTTAGTGACCTACAATTTTTTGTTTCATTTTATTTATGCCCTCTTTTAAATTTTATTTTGTCTTGTTGCTAAGCACTTACCACCTTTTTCTTGTTATGATTGCATAGAAGGTAGAAATATGCTAGATGGTAAATTTGTCTCTTTGCTATATATCAAAAATTATGGGGATGTGCCAAATAGTACATTTCACATAATTAACACATAATTTGTTGGAGAGTACATTAGGATGATTGCAATGATGGCTAGCCTTCTTGATAATCTTGATCAATTTTTTGTTTGTTGATTCAAAGAAAACATCCCCTTATTAATAATAACTTGCTTAAAAGCATAAGGCAAATCCTTTGTTGGTTACATCTACAAATGAAAATTATGATACAATATCAAACAATAGTATAGATGGGACACCAAGCCTAGTGATGATATAATTTTACAAGAATTGAATCACTGTTATGTCATTGAATTTATTATTGTAACTTCTTTTACAATGTGAAGCAATTTATTGGAATCAATATGTACTTTTGTTACTTTGAGGAGTTAGGATTAATATTTACCATTACATTGAATCCCCATTTCTCAAAAGGTTATTAATAGAAATAGAGTTGCAATGATATCACTATTTTTCTTCATTTTAATCCCTTCTTGCACATTTTTTACATATTCAACATTATTGGACATATGCATGCACATATTAGAATAACATTGGTTATTACTGCCCAACTTTTAAAACCTAATGTGTGGTGGTATCTCCAAAGAATGTCCACCTATTGAACCATGATATAAATAAATGAATACTTTCTTGACATCATTGTCATCCAAAACATCTCAATAACATGTTGTCATAGTTCTTCCTATAAATAATTATGTTGACTAGATAGTGTTGAGTAGATTTCAATCTTAATGCTCTTCGTTTCTTTACAGCTAGGTGACTAGGACTAGATCCATGTTGCAAATAGTGTTTCAAGTCATGATAGCATGAATTTTTCTATAGGTACAAAAAGGACATTAGTTGTAAAAAAATATTCTTCCAAAGCACTTTGTTAGTGTAAGCTTGATCTTAAGCTTCGACTTCTAGTTTGCCTTCGATCCCTTGTGCTTGAACTATGGTTGTAAGTTTAATATCTAGATTATATTCCTAAAAATTCATCAAGTTCCTACAATTTCACCAAGTTCCTATAGTTTCACCAAGTTCCTTCTTCATAAATATGAATCTCATAACTGAATACAGAACAATAACTTTTTTATGCCTATTTAGAACATAAAGTTTGAGTTATTTCACTACTTTGACTACAACTTAGGCTTGTTTTTCAACTTCCAAATAATTTAGTTCAACACCTTGTAGTATGATTCTCATAAACAATTTTACAAATTCACTCCCTTCTTCATCCTTCTAAGTGAGGACAACACCAAGGGAGTGGTCATATTCAAATTTATGGAGATAAAAATATTTTCTCAAGCCCATATTTCTCAAGGATGGAGTGGCATTAATAACTATCTTGATTTCCTCAAAAGTTCCTTTCTCAACCTTATCATATTAAAAGAGTACATCGTACTTCATCATCTTTTATAGGGATTTAATGATTTCAACAATCATAGATGTATCAACTTATGAAATTAATATTCCCAAAAAAGGATTACATCGATTTCTTATTACATGTTAGTGGAATTTGCATGGATTTTGTTCTTTCTAGGTATACTAATGTTTCATATTTTGAAATGATATTCCCAAACAATTTTATTTTTGCAAGAAATAAAATGTTCTTAATATTTAGCTAGATCCATATTTTATACACCTATCAAACATTTGCATCAATTGTTGTATATGATCAAAGAACCTCTTCTATTAAATGTTGACATTGCAGAAAACCATGCTTTGATTAAAAAGGCAAAAGCTATATCTTTCACATATTGGAAAGTGGCATTGGCATCCATTAGTCCAAATTATTTCCATTTAGATGTGTACTCTTATGTATCCCATTTGGTCTTGAAAGTGGTTTTCAATCCATCCACATTAGAAATAAGAACCTAATTGTATCCCAAAGATCCATCCAAGAATGAGAGCATTTTGAAACCCATTAATAGCTACAAATTTACTAGTTCCTAAATCTTTGTTAGCAATCATAACATTGTCTAACTATCATAGAATTGTGAGAAACATCACCTCACCACCTTCAGTTCTATGAAGGAAATAAATTTCTTTATGAAATAAATAGGTTAAGCTAGAAAATAGTTTCCAAAAAAGACTTCCATTTTTTTTTTTGAGTTTGGTTCCTCCTTTAAATTCCATGGCCATGTATGTCATCTTCCTTTCCAAATTTATTTATTAACCTTTTCATTTACTATTTAAAATTCAACCTTGGGTTGAAAATTTATTTATTTAATATTTTATTAATCTCTATTAATATTTCATAATTTTGGAATTTCTTTGTCACCCACAATGCCTTCTATTTAATTATATTAATTCTGATTACTATGTTTTAGTTTCATTCTTTGTAACTTTTCAATATATCTTAAAAGAATGTGAATAAATCCATATATAATGAACTAATTTCCCTTCATATTTTTAAAACTTCATTTATATTATCCATATATTTTACACACCATTTCAACCTTTTTTTGTTCTTCCTAAATTATTATTTATATACTTTAAATTTTTTCAAATGAGATAATTTCATTTTTGTTTTCAAATCTTTTAAAATGGGTGTTTTTTTCTAAATATTTAAAATCTGACTAATAACAACACTTTTTATCTTTTAAATAGTAAGTATGATATATAAATTTTCCAATTTCTCTAGCAAATATACAGCTATTTATTATTATAAACACATTTTTATGGTTATAAATTCAATTATCATTTTAATTTCATAATATATATATAATCACTTTCATTATAATAATTTTAAATTTATTATTATTTTTAAATATTTTTAATCAATTTAACTAAACAAAACATTTTTAATTAAACTAAACTAAATTTTCATATATATATCTATATATATAATAACTTGATCCATGACTCAAATTTCAATCTCTCATTAAAAAAACCAATTTACCAAAGTTTGATGGAGAGAATTTTAATTTCATACGTAGTAACATTTAACAGTGATAAAGCATTCAATTTTGTCTATTATAAACCCACCAATGTGCACAATGTGAACGATTTTGAAGTTCATAAGATCACAAAGGTGGCCTCCAACGAGCAAATCTTGAACTTAACATCATCATAAGTGTTACATTGAATGTAAAAGATCGTGCCCACAGGAGAAGCATTTGCATTATTCGTTCACTGAAAATTCTATTTCCATCACAATATCACACGCTTTAATGAAACATGACAAAAGTGATAAAAATAAATATTTAATGCTTCAAATATGTAACCCATTTCCTACATTTTCCATCACATTAAATGGTTGAGCTTGAAAAAAAAAAAAAAAAACTAAAAGGACCAACCAAACCCTAACTGGAAAACAAATCTGATTGTCGTCGACCTTTAATTTTTTAGTAGTAGGCATCCCAATCGACGTCCATATTGAAATCCAAGTTATGCTATGGAGGCAACCGCATAAGTCACATGTAGGGTTGAATTCCTCAATGTAGTACTTCTTCTTTCTACCCAACTCTTTTCCCCATACCTGTTTACTAAACTTCTCCATAACAAAATCCTTTAGCTCCTTGCTATTTGTGGGACAGGTATTGAGGTAGATATTTCATTTTTGCATTCATATGTAGTTTTGTTTCATCCATGTTTTCTTTCTTTCACTTATGCATTCATTGAAGATAACATTAGGCCATCTACTTACTCCCATTTGCTAATTCTTTTTAGATATCTTATGAGCCCCACCATATAAACAGTGAAAAAACTAATTTAAATAACACAAATCAATATTTCACCTCAAATTTTTCAACTCAATTAGACATCAGAAAGTCCAAAAAATGGCACTAAAAACAACTCTTTTTTGTCATTTAAAAATTTATAAATAAAATTAAGTAGAAATTTATTACAATTATAAATTTCAATATCGTATTTTACATATTTTAAATATTTGAATTTATTTATATATTAAATAATCAAAAATCACAGTGTCACTCGGAAAAAAAATGAAAATATAAAATAGTTATATATAGTATTTATTTTATAAAATTAATTTGTTCATTTCCTGTAAAATTTAATTTGTTGGATAATATATTTGTTAAAAAAAAAAAAACAAACAAACAAACAAAAAGTGTTTCTTATTAAAAAAAAAAAAAAAAAAAAAAATGAGTTTGAAACTTGGTTCTTCTTCCTTGTTACAACAATATACTGTGGTTATTGTTAATTTGTCTTTGGAATTGAAGTCATTAACTACTTTGTTGTTTGGAATTGAAGCCATTAACTATTTTGTTGTTTTCCTATTGATAACAAATAGAATTAACTTCATATATACTTAATTTTGGTGCACTGATAACTTCATATATACTTAATTTTGGTGGAATGATAACTCTTATAGGCTTCACTAATACTTAAGTTTAATCATGTTCTTTTTCTCGGTTATTATAATACAATACATTGTGTTTATTATTGTTTTGTTTTAAGGTTAAAGTAATTGAATATTTAGTTTTAAGTTATTGATAAAATATTTAGTTGTTTAACTATGGATAATAAATGAAGTTAACAGTGTGAATACTCAATTTTTATGAGTGATAGTTTTTACAAGTTGCACTAATATTTAAGTTAAATTTTGTATTTTTTTCTTTGTTATAATAATATATTGTGCTTATTATTGATTTGTCTTTAAGATTGAAATAATTGACTATTTTGTTGTTCAATTGTTGATGATAAATGGAATTAATTTTGAGCATACTCAATTTTGATGGGATGATAACTCTTACAAGTTGCACCAATACATGAATTGAAGTTTATTCTTCTTCCTTGCTATAACAATACATTATACTTATTATTGATTTGTCTTTAAAGTTGAAGTAAATCGTTATTTTATTGTTCTTCCTTGTTACAACAATACATTGTACTTATTACTGGTTTATCTTTAAAGTTGAAATAATTGGCTATTTTGTTGTTCTTCCTTGCTACAACACAACACATTGTGCTTATTATTGATTTGTCTATAAAGTAATTGGTTATTTTTTTGTTTAGCAATACACTGTGATTATTATTGATTTGTCTTTAAGGTTGAAGTAATTGACCATTTATTGTTTGGTTATTGATAATAAATGGAGTTAACTTGTGCATACCCAATTTTGGTGGGGTGATAACCTGTACAAATTGCACCAATACTTAAGTTGAAGCCTATTCTTCTTCCTTTCTACAACAATACATTGTGCTTATTATTGATTTGTCTTAAGGTTAAAGTAATTTATTATTTTGGTGTTCGGCTATTGATAATAAATGGAGTTAACTTAATTTTGGTAGGGTGATAACCCTTATAAGTTGCACCAAAAGTTGGCACCATTGTTTGGGTGGTATTTCCCAAGGCATTTGACATTTGGGACAGGTTTATCATTCATCAATCAAACCACTACATTTAACACTAAATCCGCACACAATGCCACAAAAATATCTTAGTCTTGATTACCTTAATTGATTTACTTTAGTTGGAAATCATGTGCAAAGGAGGTGCACTGAAGACACAGTATTAACAATAAAGCAATTGTGAAATTTGGGTTATATTGGGATTGTCCATTGGTTTCTTATTGTAGGTTATACCAAAGAATAGGCCATCTCACTAATCCAAAATAACATTGCACACTAGTTTTCCACTTAGACCTACATCAAGAATAGAGGCCTAATAGCCATTACGAAGATAGAGTTCTCAATATAACACAAAAATTTATTTGCAGAAGATATTTGTGTCGGTGAACTGAGTGGGCTATAAGTCCCTTGTTTACTAATCATAATGTATTAGAGTAGTTAAATCATTAACCATGACACATTCGTCAAAACTTTGAAGACTAAGCAAACCTGCCATGTGTAAAGCAAACAGAGAAAGGTTAGAAGACTTACAAACCATTAATGTTTAGTTTTAAATAGAGAACAAGTACTTGAAGGACAAGGTCTGAATGTATGATCAAAGAATGGAAATATTGGAGAAGAATGTGGAGACCTCAATAAGATTATCACCATTGCTCAAGAACTAATATGATAAATGACATGAATCCCTCACAACTATCATAGTAGGAGATATATACATAAATGTGAGATTATTGTGAAAGGTCAATTACAATTCTACTACACTTATTGGAAACCTGAGATCAAATTATTAATATTATTTTCCTTTTTCATGATTTTCCTCTCTTTTCTTTTATGAAAGAAAAAACATCTATCATTTACTATTAGATAAGTTGCTATATTTCTTTTTCTCAAAAACAATATGTTACAGAGTCTTCATTTTTTTAAGACGATTTGGCATGGAGGAACTCAATATCTACATATTTTATATAATTTTGATGGTTGTGACATGTTTTGGAAGTACATATCATCTTGTATTTTAGTGTTTTCTTCCTTTAAATCCATTCCCCTCAGCGTTATGAGTGATCAAGAGCTTACATCTAAGAACAATGTCAATGTTAGTCTTCAGTGTTGCATATCATGGCAGTGCAACTTCTACAATTAGTAAAGAAGGTCATCCAGATGACCTGGTTGCACTAGGAGTTCTTAGAGAAAGTCCAAGGAGGAGGCATTTCCAAAACTACAAGTGGTTGTCCAAGAACACAAGGAAGCAAGACATCCTTCCATTCTCAATATTGAAGTTGGCGTTGTTAGTACTTCGTAATTCCTCCAGGCTAAGGAGAGGAACCCAAAGGTAACCACAAACCACTTGGAAGTTGGAATCTAACCCTTACATCTTCAAAGAGGGCTCTCTCGTCCAAATATTCAGTCACTTAGATATTAGGCTAAGCACGGTGCTCAGAGGGATATAGGTTTTAAAAGTTTGTTGGCAGGGTAAAAGACAGATCCATTGGGCATGGAGTCATGTTAAGTGGATGATTTTCCAGTGAGAAGATGAAGAGATGAGGAATCTTCTACAGGGGCAAGGTAGGCAATCCTTCTAGAGTTTTCAATTAAATTTTTTGTAGAAGGGTGAGCAGAGGAAAGGTGAACAATGACATATAAAGCATCTAATTGTATGGATGAAATTTAAATGTCATTAAAGAGGAAAAACATTGATTGTTTAGAAAACTATAACACATCACTTTTAACAGTGAATTTTGAGATAAACCTTTTCTTAGCTAAACAAGAAGACACGCATGAAAATCATGATTGATAACAAAAGATAACTTACAATACAAGGAAGCACATCTCCATAAAAATTGACACAGGAATCCCTGTAAAATCATATCTTTGTCTTTTCATTCACTGGAAAAATATATCATAATTATGCAATACACAATGTCTCTTCTTCTAAACCCTTGTCATAACACCCTCATCCCACATCTACCCAAGTAACCAGCCAACCAAGGTAAATATGCGACGAGAGGCCACTATAATGGGATTCAAACTCCTAGGTGACCTTAAGGAAGTGGAATCGGCGGAAACCCACAACACGAACCTTCTATACCTGTTACAGGACTCCCATAAGACTTCTCAGTCATCCCCATGACCAGTCCCTATGTTCCACTAAGTTTTTAGACCATTAAACCCTTGGACGCTCCATTGATATGGACAAGAGTACGTCCGGGAGGCTCAAGTCGCTCCCACAACAAGTTCTGGGTGCGTCTGGGGAATTTTCTCCATAGTCTTGTGCCTCAACTCCGAGATTTGTGCCACTTTTTCAGGTCCAAAGCCTAGGTCACTACCCAGAACTCAATGACAGGTTCATAAATGAAATTTCACAATGGAACAAAGATACATTTGTAAAAACATCAACAAGGACTAGACTGGACCCCTATTAGCCATGACAAGCATTTCGTCAAACATGTCACAAATATGTAGTCTACAAGTTTAAACAACATATCTGAGCATAGGGTCTCATACTTATCTGAGAATCACTAAGAAGCATTGTTCCCTTATATCATTAGTTTCATTATCATCTATTAGGTCATATATACATTGTTCATTCATTTACAAATAAAAACATGAGGAGAGCCATACATCATCATTGTCATAATACATGCTTATAACTAACATAATAACAACATAAATATCAAGGATACATAAGCCATAGAATCCACATATAAACCAGTACATTTACACATAAGATATCAAGGAAAGAACCTCTTATTAATGAATGCAAAGGCCAAATCGGTATGGGACTACCGCGTTCCACCTAGCCATAGATTGACTGAGCCAAATCTTTCTTTATCCAATCACCCTTATGCCATATTCGAAGCATGAATGTGGGACTCAAACAAAAAGAACCAACCAGGGCATCCTAAGGCTAAACCACCTCACCCTCATCAATAGAAACCAAGCTTTACTAGAATCCATACTAGATCACTAGGCCAAAACAAGCATGGACGCCATCGGATTTCTCCACCTACACCGTGAGGAATTTTCCTATCTCCTAGTCTCTAGGCTTTACCGCAATACACATTTGATCACTAGGCCCTAACCGAGACTCCACTCTCCAGGCTTTATAGCATATCCCATCCTGAGATTACTAGACCTGACGGAGAGCACCCACCTCTAGGCTTTACCATATATCCCACCATCCAGCGATCGGGGATTACTAGGCCCACCGAAGCAACACAAAATATGGCTTTACCGCAACCCATAGTCTTGTTCAGGGGTCACTATGCCATGTGTTATGTTATTCAAAGATCCACCTCACTTAGCTTTGAATCCATCCAGCAAGACAATCTAGCTCAACCAAAATATGAGAACCCCATCACACCATGGGTATCCATAAATGGCAAGGCGAGGCTAAAAAACATTTTCACACCTAGAAAAACCCATACCAATGATAGAAAGAGAACCAAGAACACACATGCAACAACATGCATGCCAAATATAGTAAGGAAACCACACATGCAAATCGATACTTGCAAAGAATCTTGATGTAGCTGCTTGATCCTGCTCTTCCTTGCTTGATCTTTGCTTCCTCTTTGCCTCCTTTACATTTCTTGATCCAGTGCTGAAATGCTCCAAGAAAACTCTAAGTGTCCAAGAGTGCGAGAGAGAGAGAGAGAATAACGAGAGAGCTCCAAAATTGAACTAACAAAAGGTAACATTGACACAAAGGTACCAATTGATCCTCAGAAGCCTTTTTATCAAATAGGCCTATATTTTCTTCATTTTCCGTTATTTTCCTTCATTTTCCTCCTCACATGAAACCTGTGAACTTTCACCTTCCTTTTCTCCTAATTTCCATTATTTTCATAAATAAAATGCCAAACAGTGCCACTTTGCCTTTCCAAATTCCTTAACCATTGCCTTTGCCAATTTCCTTAGCCATAATAAACCAAATGAGCACCCACACTAGGATGTTCACTAGGATGTTTTGCCCAACATTTAGCTTGCAATTAGTGTCCTATAATATGTGGTTATTATTTTTCCTTTATTAATTTTCTTACATGGAATTTTCACTAGGGCTATTACACTGACCAACCAACCCCTTTGTCTATAAATTTTACTAGAAATATAGTAAAGACTCGTCCCTAGGGTCAAGGATTTGAATTCATCCAACTTCCTCACAATAAATTTTATTTTCAATAATATAGCAACAAAATATGAATTATCTGCTAGAAAATAAGAGTCAAGTTTGACTCATTAAATGCAACATGACAACTAGATAAAGCAAATCTTTGAATCCCTATCATGATGATTCTTGACTCCTGAGTTCAATGTAGATAATCTTTCACACTTGTTGACCTGTTCTCAATGATCTGGAGTCATTCTAGGTGCTTTGTCACAATTGCGTGACGTGGAGATGGAATTTCGTTGCGCAACTGAAAGTTTCAGAACTCGCGCAACATACTTGTGTAGCAAGTACCCTATCTAGATTTTACTCTGTTGTATGATCAAAGTGTCAGAAGGTTACTTACTGCCATATTTCCTTAAAAATGATGTTGTTGAGTTCTGGAACAAGTTTATTCCTCTTTAATCATTATTTGCAAAATTATATCCCAACCCCAAATGATTCAAGGCTACTTTAAAATCCACGAGTAATTGGGCACATAAAATGTTGAAAGGCAAATCCTCAACAATAGAGTTACAGTTTCAGTACGAATTTCTTTGAGTAACAATATTTTTTTGGTTTAATCCTTTTAAGAAATAAACCATAATGGTCGCTTGGCAACATATTAATGATGTGTCCTACTCCCTCCATGCACAATCTAGTATAGGAATCTAGGTTGATCTAGTATAGGAATCCCCCCTTCAAGATGCGGAATCTGATTATCAAATTCTTGAAATGATTTTGCATTTGTGAATCTATTTCAACAAGATCTAAACTAGGAACTGAAAAATAGGCAGTGGAACAGCTTGCCTCTAAAACTATGGAAACTTATTCATTCATCCTCAAACCAACTCTAACTGATGTATCTACCTCCTCAAGTCACTTTTCATCATATTTTACATCATAGTACATCAAGTTACATCATATTACATCATTAATTGACCAAGAGAGACGAAAAAGTCAAACTGATAGCAAACTGGGCGAAATTCTGAACAAACAGGCAAAAGTAGCAAATTTTCTCCTATGTGCAGTGCCACTGATCCTATGTGTAGTGCTTTTTCTAGGCCAGATTTGGAATGCTTCCCGAAGTCCAAATCAGGTGCACAATAGCTCATTGGAAATCTTGGTGAGTCTACTTTCTGGGACAACTTGAATTTTTCGACTTGGAGTCCATTTGCCCCTCCAAAAATGAAATCTCCCAAGCCTGCTTCCTGTGTGGCAAAAAAGTGGCAGAGAGGGCGCTTTTTGGGTGTTTTTGGCCCTTCTGGAGGTCCAGAACTTGTCAAAATTTCTCAGCCATTTCTCAGCATGCATAAATTTTCATGTTGACTCCAAAAATGTACACTTTTTGGAAAATGGACACCCCCATCAAAAGTGTAGCGCCAGTGGCGCTACGCACCTGCTAAAAAAACCTGTGTTGAAAATTTCGATGCGCAACGCCATTGATTCTATGCGCAGTGCCACTTTCAGATCGAGTTTTGGAGGCCTTCCTAGTGTCTAAACTGGGTGCAGGATAGCTCGTTGGAAAGCTTATCAAGTCTACTTTCCCTAAAATCTTGAATTCTCCAATTTTGAGTCATTTTCCCTACCAAAAGTCCAATCTCCCAAGACTAGTCAAAATGTGCAAAATGAGGCTGCCTGAATGCAGAGTGATATTGCAGTCAACTGTTGAAGGTCTTCCCCAACTCCAAATTGAGCTCATGATAGCTCATTGGAAATATCTTTGTGTCTAATTATCATTTGACTCATCAAACAATTCATTTGGCCAACGAAGCAAGGAGAAATCTTGATTTTCCCAACGTCACTTCAGAGGTGCATTAACTCTCCTGAGGCAACTTGTATTTTTGAAATTTCTCAAAAACTGTGACACCTGTGTAAAAAGTGAAGGATTTTTTTCTTCCTTGGCCTGTTATGGACAAAAATCTCTCTCACTTTTTCCAAATTCATTTTTTCTTGCTCAGAAACATCATTTGAGTAAAACCTATCCCGATGTGTGGAACATGGGATTTGTCGAAATGAAGTGAAATGAAAGGGATAAGGGGCTTATAAATTCTTGAGAAAATTTTTGGAAGTAGGGAAGGATGTTAGGAAATATGGGAAAGTGAAATTTCAAAGATTGAGTGAGGAGAAGGGGTCCAAAAGGGCAAAACACGGGCCTAGCTTAGAAAATTGTCAAATTGTGGCAAGAAACTAGGGTTTGTGGGAAAATGAGGAATTTGAGGGATATCAATGATGGGAAGTGTTTAATAAGGTATATTAAGGATATGGGAAGGTGTATGAGCATCAGGATGCAATATTTATGATGATTTGACCATCCAAGATAAATTACCTTCAAAACCCTAGGAGAGGGAAATGAACCTTACCCAAGTACAACTGAAACACGAACAAGGTGTAAAATGACCCATTAGAACCTGAAATGATGATGAAAACCCTTTGAATGATGGTACACTCAGCTGAATGGTGAAATGGACCAACATTTGGACAACTTTGAAAGAAGTGAAAACAAATCCTAAAGTTAATACCTAATGACCAAATTTTACTTGAAGACTCATTGAAATGACAAAATTTGACTTTGACACCCTAAAATCATTTTGTAAGAGCATGTTTAATCACTGGAGGAAGGCTTCAAAGACTGACACTAACAGAATCTATCCAAGCAATCAAGTTGTTGCTCAACAACATTGTCAGCTTTGGATGATTCAAGAAAGATTACATCTCTAGATACAACAAACTTTTT
>APFE031417184.1:8914-54413 GCA_000404065.3 Pinus taeda | reverse complement strand
TTCATCATAGAGACGGTATGCTTTGGAGGTGTTTGAATACCCCAGGAAGATACACTTACGACTTCTTGCACCAAGTTTGTTTCTATGTACCTTTGGTATCAAGGCATAACGGGTGGAACCAAAGACCCTGAGATGCTTTACCAAAGGAATGTGTCCATACCACATTTCATAACGAGTCTTGTTTCTAAAAGCATTAGATGGACATCTATTTTTTACATATACAGCACATAGAACTGCATCAGCCCAAGACATCAATTTTACATTTTTGAAAAACATCATGGAGTGCACCATATTTAAGATTGTCCTATGCATTCTTTCATCTACTCCGTTCTGTTGGGGATTATAAGGCACAGTTGTTTGATGTTTGATCCCATGTTAGCAAAGATAGTTTTCAAATTCATTTGAAGTGTATTCTTTTCCATTATCAGTGCAAATAGAGCCAATATGAGATTGTGCATCATTTTCAATCCATGTATGAAAGTTCTTGAATGTTTGAAAAGCATCAGGTTTATGCTTCAATAAATAAACCCATCACATTCTGGTGTAGTCATCAATAAATGTCATCATATATTTATTTCCATTTGCAGAAGGAACAAGCATTGGACCACATAAATCTGAATGAATGAGTTCAAGTTTTCTATGTTCTCTGGAATATGAATCATGAAAGTATTGTTTGTTATGCTTTCCTAGAATGCAACCATCACATTGCTTAAGTTTCCCAGGAATTGTAGGCAAACTAGTAACACCATTTTTCTTCAACAAGTGGAGGTTGTCATATTTCAAGTGTCCAAATCTAGCATGCCACAATAAATTTGATGGAAATGTACCTTCTTCATAATGAGGATTGTATGAGAAATTTTGTGCATGAGCAGAGATACCCTGCAGCTTGAGAAGCCTTTATTCTTCTATCCCCATCATGACAAGTGAGTGGTCTGATGCCTTTCTCACCTCAACCTTGCCATCAAACATATGAATGGAGTGTCCTTACTAGCAAATGTGGACCAAGGACAACAAGTTTCTCCTCAACTGTGGGAGATATAAAACATGATGCAAAAGAAATTCTGGAAGACCATGCAATTTAATCCTGATTGTGCCAAGCCCTGATGGCTTGAGTTTTGATTTGTCTCCAAAGTATATTGCTCCATCAACATTGTCAGTAAATTCTTCAAAAAAATATCTTCTAAAATTCATGTGGCAAGTTTCTCCTGAATCAAGCAACCAATCATTTTTCCAAGAAGCGAGTGAAGCATTAAATAAGTCTTCATTTACTCCAATATTACAGTGTGCCACAATGTAGTGAGTGGATTTAGGTGCTTTACCTTTCTCTTTGTCATTAGTTTTACCTTTGCATTGGTTTCTTTCCTGCTCAATTTTGTCCCAAGGCAACTTGCATGTGGATGCATCATGTGATCCATCTCTTTTGAGCGTATGCAATGCAAATCTGACTTTTCTCCTTGAGAGTGTCTACCCCCCCTGCCTCTGAAATTTCTTCCTCTTTCTCTTCGACCACCTCTTCCTTTGGAAGAATCTTGAGCAAGATTCTTCTCTCTATGTGCAAGACACACAGCCTCTTCAAAAGATTGGGGAGTTGTCTTCTTCCCAAAAGCTTTCTCTCTTTCAGCAATTTTTTTCACAAGGGAGTCAAAGGTAATATCTTTGAGGTTTCCATTTGGTTTCAATGACTCAAGATAATTTGTGTAAGTGGGATAAAGTTCCTTGAGAAAAGCTATCAGAGGAATGTCCAGTTCAACATTAGTGACTTTGATATCATGCATAATAGATTTTACTTCTGAAGCAAGAGCAAGAGGATCATCATTTTGTAATTCAAGGTTGAACAATTTAATCATGAGTTGAACAACTTCCAGTGCAGAGTGTGAATCATAGATTTCCTTCAGTTTTTGTAAGGCTTCGAAATCATTTGAAAATGGCGAAATATGGCGACTCACCTCTTCATTTACTGATGTTGCTATCAATAAATAAGCCTTGTTGTTATTATTTTCCCAAATGGAGAATTCATTGTCTGAGGTAGGTTGTTCTAGCTCTTTGTCTCCATCTCCAACACATACTCCTTTCCACAGCTCATTAAAAATGAGATTGTGTTTGATTTTCTATGACCATTCTGGATAGTTCTCCTTTCCATTGAGAACCACTCCCACAATAGATATCAATGAATGCATTTTAAAAATCTGTGTACTATGTTATATATATATTTATATATATAATATTATATATATATATACACCTTTGCTACCAATATGTTGTAAGAAATTGCAATTCTAATGTATATAACAGAGGTATATATGAGGGAGGGGTTAAGTGGTGGAGGGGATATTTGGGAAAGTTGTATATGGATTTGGGAAAAAGTATTAACTGTGTATTGACTAGAGTGTAAAAAAGAGTGTGGAGCGTTACGATATATAACTAAGCATGCTTAGCAAGCGATGGCGCAACTGGGGGGAGGTGAGGAAAGCGGAGCGGCTCCGTCGTCCTCAATAATCCTGAAGATGTTCTTAATGATTATTGTATATAATCAGGAGCGGAGTTCGGGTGGGACTGTAGCTGCGGGATGGTGGAGGGTCCGCGGCGTATGTAGAGGGAGTAAACAGTCACGATAATTTTGGATCTACTAGTGCCTTCGTCTCAATGTTGCTCTTCTAATTGCCAATATCCAAATTGTCGAAAAGTGAAAGGACTATTTAGACATGGAATGTAGTGTAGAGTTCGTGCTTCAAGAGTTTGTCATATTTGCAAGAAGACGTGGTATCTCTTACAATTGCATGCTCGAGCTTGCAAGGAATCTGAATGTCAGGTTCCTCGCTGTCGGAATTTGAAAGAGCACTTGCAAAGCTTGCCACAATAGATGGAATCACGGCCTAGAGCGTAGCTATGGAAATGATGAGACAACGTGCTGCAGAGGTTGATAGCAATGCTTGATTGAAAGAATTCACATGCAATTTAAAGTTCATAAAAATATGACGCAAGAATGAATGCATAAATACCGCATTACAAAAATCTTGAAAGGAAACACACTCACAGTCTCCATGCCAACACAAAATCAGTGGTCATACCAATAGAGGTTTCAATGTCAAGCAGCGTTCACTACACAGGCACGAAGCACAGTCATGCGAGTATCACAGCTCCAAAGAGAATATTTTGACTGGTTTACAACTCATTTCTTCACAATCCTCCACACAAAAAAATAGTAATAGAGACAAACATATCTGTAGACACCATTAAGAGAATGCCACGAATCATTTGAACCATGAGCCAAAGGTGTTAGTTTTACAAAATATGTTGAACATAGATAGGAGCGTTCAGCGTGACAGAGGGGCAGACGACAGACAGCAGAAAAAATTGGCATAAGGGAGTTACAAGGGCATAATGGGATGACAAAGATAGAGGATGGGACCTGTGCTCTGATACCATGTCAAGCCAGGAGGTAACTCCTCAAAATGAGATACTATATTCATTTAGGTTGTTCATTCTTATATACATGAGGGAGTGACTGTTGAGTTTCATCTCCTGATGACTCTCCATTTTCTCTATTATTTATTTGCACTATTTACAGTTGTTCACGCAATCCCTATGATTAGGTGTCAACAGAACTTATTTATGAGTCCCTTAAAAATATGAGTGTACCCCACAACCACCATTTAGGCCCCATAAAAGTGATAGGTGGTTGCTTCAACTATCTAATGCTTCACTCATTGAGTTAGGGGTTGGTGGGAAGAGCAAAACTACAAATTTGAATTCAAATTTTGACATAGATATTTTGGGTGAGGTTTTTGGGCAATACTAGGCATGGATAATTTCTCATAATCCCCTCCCCAGTTGCCACTCATGATATCATATTTTATATCAATACCTGCATTCTCAATCAATTGCTCGACGTTTTTAATTATCAGATGAATATTTACATATTCATCATCTTTTATTTTTCAATTCGGTTTGTTGTAGCGACAACATTAAAATGTCCCTACAAGTGATAATAACATATTAGTTACGATAATCCTAGGGTTCAAAATGGGATTTTTATAGAAGTTTCATGCAATGTCACACATCTATTGTTTGCAAGTGATATACTATTTTTTTTTCAAGGTATTGGAAGGGTCAATAAGAAATTTAAGGGTATTATGGATTTATTATGTAAGGAAAATAGAATAGTCATTAATATGGGAAAATATTGAATGACCTTATCGGGCACATCTCAATAGGAAAGATAATTTATTACTTAGTTATTTCCCTTTAATGTAATTGATTTAAAATAGGTTCTGAAATACATGGGATTCTATTTGAGGCCAAACCAATATAGAAAATGTGATTAGCAATGGACGATAGAGAAAGTGGAGAAGAAAATAAACACATAGTGCAATAAATGCTTGTCTGGGGGAGGTCCTCTAGTTTTGGTAAAAGTGCTTTCAGAAGCAATTCCACCATATTAGATATTGCTTGCTTGGGTCCCAAAATTTGTTCTCGAATTAGGCATTAGGAAACTTTGCTACAAGTTTATATGGTTTAGACACTAAATAAAGAAATCTTTGGTGTTGACCTCATGGAAAACTTTAGTATAATCAAAATCCTTGGAGGATGGGGGTTCAAAATTTGTTTCTATTTTTAAAGGCCTTTGGTGCAAAATATGTGTAGAGGCTAATTCAAAGAATAGAATTGTGGCCCCAAGTAACAAGATCTAAGTATATATCTCCTAATTAATAGGAGGATTGGATCATAAGTCCTTTCAAACAATAAAATAAATTCTCAATAATATAAAACGCTAAATTATCTATACTTTTCATCTTGTTGGGTACTGGTTAATTTATGAAATTGAGAAAATGATACATTACAAATCGATATTGACCTTGGCTAAGAAGAAAAGGTAAGCAGAAACACCCACCTGAGATTATTCATGAATTAAGAAACAAAAATTATTTAATCTCAAATAGGTTGCAAGATAGGAAAGTACCACTATTTGGCAACAGTTGTGGTTAACCTAGGAAAAAACTCTCTTATAAGTGAGAAGAAATGAAAATAAATAAAAACATTTATTTAGATTTTTTATGGTGCTTCATAGAGGAATCCCATTAAGGGAGATTAAAAAGGTATATTATATCTATTTTCAAATCATAATATTTCTTTTGAAGATGAATTGGTCAAGAAACTAATAATTTATTTGAAAGGATGGCTTTACAGTTATCTTGAAACCAGTAGTAATACAGTTTGGTGTAACCTAATCATGAGCTTTGGAGACTTAATGTTGATTATCAAATTGGTGCATAAAGCAATTGATCTCAAAAAAGATTACATTATGACCCTTATATGATGATGTTTACTATCTATTCACATCTTTATTATACTACAAACTAGCTCTCAAAGTATAGAGTTGGGCAAGGCCAATAAAAAAACCTAGATCATTTGAGTAGATCTAGAATGGACATATTGTAGAACATAATCATGAACCATGGACCTAAACTTCAATATTTTTAGTGTTTTATGTCATATTTTGTGCAATGATGGACCTTTATAATTAACTAGATGAATGGTTCATCTGCTACTGTGAATCAATTTTTTTAAGTGATAATGGATAAGACATAAGAATTTTATGTAAAGGGTTCAACAACATTTTGTTGGATTTTAAGCACAAACACAAGATCTAGTTGAGTAAAAAATATTACACTAGCAATTGCATAACAAGAAACAAGGGCGAATTAAT
This sequence comes from Pinus taeda, assembly GCA_000404065.3. Classification (NCBI taxonomy): domain Eukaryota; kingdom Viridiplantae; phylum Streptophyta; class Pinopsida; order Pinales; family Pinaceae; genus Pinus; species Pinus taeda. The sequence goes on along the minus strand of APFE031417184.1, from coordinate 48,706 downwards.
TGCATTGAAAAACCCCAAGTAGCTCAACAAATCAATTGTTAGAAAATTATATATTACAGAGCAATGGAACACATAAAATATTGCAGAAATATAAACACAGAAAACACATAAAACAAGAGAGACACAGATATACGTGGTTCACCCAGTTTGGGCTATGTCCACGAAGAAACGACTAGTCCTTCCTTTTATATTATCCAGCAAACTGAAGAGATACAACCTACAGCAGATCCGTTGTAATTCCCTCTCTGCTCTCAATCTCCTCTCTCTTCCTCACTCAGAATACAGATCTGCATTGACGCAATACAATTCCATCATATATAGCGAGGGGTTGCCTTTTAGGGAAAAAAACCCTAAATTAAACATAACTTCTACGTCAGATCTCCACCTAATGAACGGCCCAGATTGACTACGAAATTACAACATTTTACAAGGCAATTTTACATCTATTTTTAGGTTCGGGGGCACTGCCCCCGATCCCCCTGCCAAGGAGGGGGTCCCAAAGGTCACAGCCGACCCCCCTGGACCCCCCTTGCAACGAATATTTTACGGGCGGTGTTGCCGCCCCATTACGAACTGGGGTCCAATGCGACGATACCTTTGAATACATAAGATAATCAAGCTCCACAACCAACAATCTCCCACTTGGAGACTGATTATAGCAACTCCACCATTGCTTCATTTACTGGACAGTGACTCCACTTTGGACCTGGTTGTTTCTCATCTTCTTCATCATACTTCAAGACCAATTGAACTCAGCAGATTCTCAATTTCTCCCTAATTACAACTTTTGTTAACATATCTGCAGGATTCTAGCTAGTGTGTATCTTTTCCATCTTCAATTGTCCATCTTCCAATGCTGACCGTATGAAATGGTACTTGAGCTGTATATGTTTAGTCTTGGAATGAAATGCAGAGTTCTTTGCAAGATGTATGGCACTTTGGTTGTCACTGTATAACATGCCCAACTCCTGCTTCTTACCCAATTCATCCAGAAACCTTTGTAACCAAATCATTTCTTTACTTGCCTCTGTAACAGCAACATACTCTGCTTCTATTGTTGAGAGTGCAACAACACTTTGCAGTTTTGAGACCCAACTGATAGTTGTTCCACCTACAGTAAACACATACCCTGTTGTGCTCCTCCTGTTATCTATATCACCCGCCATATCTGCATCAACATATCCCTGTAGAGCAATGTGTGAACCACCAAAGCATAATGCTTGATTTGTGGTACCTCTCAAATACCTGAGAATCCACTTCACCGCCATCCAATGTTATTTTCTTGGATTGTTCATGTACATGCTTACGACTCCCACTGCATGTGCAATATCAGGCCTTGTGCAGACCATTGCATACATTAAGCTTCCAACTATTGATGCATATGGAACTTTAGACATATGAGCCATTTCTTCCTGAGTCTTGGGACACTCCTTCTTACTTAATTTGAAATGGCTAGCCAAAGGTATACTTACTGGTTTTGCATTCTTCATATTAAACCTTTTCTATGTAGTCACTTTGAGACAATGTTAATTTATAATTATTCCTATCTCTAGTTATTCTCATACCAAGGATTTTTTTTATAGCACCCAAATCCTTCATTGCAAATGAGTTCGCCAATTTTCTTTTAAGCACATTTGTTTCCTGCATCTTAGAACCTGCAACAAGCATGTCATCTACATACAATAACAGTATAATATAGCTGCCATCATTTTGTCTTTTGAGATAAACACAATGATCAGAGTGACATCTAGTATAACCTTGTTCAGACATAAACCTGTCAAATTTTAGATACCACTGCCTTGGAGCCTGCTTTGAGCCATACAAGCTCTTCTTCAACCTGCACACTAGTTTCTCCTTCCCTTTTACCTCATATCCTTGTGGTTGCTGCATATATATCTCTTCCTCCAAATCCCCATGGAGAAAGGTTGTATTTACATCTAACTGCTCAAGATGCAAATCTTCAGCTGCTACTAGACTTAAAATAGTTCTGATTGAAGTCACTTTAACAACAGGAAAATATCTCATCAAAGTCTATACCCTTTTTTAGTGCAAACCCTTTCACCACAAGTCTAGCTTTATACCTTTTCCTACCTCCAACTTCTTCCTTCAACTTGTAAACCCATTTATTCTGCAATGTTGTTTTACCTGCAGGCAACCTAACTAAGTCCCAAGTCTGGTTATGTGCTAAGGAGTCCATCTCTTCTTTCATGGCTTGATCCCACTTCTTCCTGGTTTCTACCTGTATTACTTCTTCATAACATTCTGGTTCACCATAATCAGTCAAAAATACATAATATTATGAAGGAGAGTATCGTTCAGGGGGTCTATTTATCTTGGTAGATCTTCTAAAACCACTTTTAGGTGTTTTGGTGCTTGTTGATGTTGTGGTTGTTGTTCTGAATGTTGATCATTATGATTTTTAGGCACCATCACCTTTTCTATGATCTCGTCAAGCACTGTGTATTCTCTGTTTTCTTTTTCCTTTTTCTTTTCCTGCAACTGATCCTTATACAAAACCTTTTCATTGAATATCACTTCTCTGCTCCTAATGATTTTGTGTTTTTCATAGTCATAAAAGCGATAACCAAAATCATTAACACCATATCCAATAAAGGTACATTTCTTTGGTTTTGCCTCAAGCTTTGTTCTATTTTCTTTATTAATGTGGACAAAGGCTTCACAACCAAAAGTCTTTAAAAAAAGTAGTTTACCTTTTTACCTGTCCATGACTCCTTTGGAATACCACCATCCAAGGAACTTGAAGGCCCTCTGTTTATTAGATAAACAACAGTATCTACGATATCTGCCCAAAGTTGTAAAGGCAATCCTGCATGCAATCTCATGCACCTTGCACGTTCCATGATTGTCATGTTCAACCTTTCTAACACACCATTTTCTTGTGGTGTTCCAGGAACTGTCTTCTCTCTGCGAATTCCATTCTCTGAACAATACCTATCAAACTCTTTACTGCAATATTCACCTCCATTGTCTGATTTGAGACACTTCAACCTTTTTTCATGTCTCATTTTCAACCAAAGCTTTCCATTTCTTGAAAGTATCAAATACATCAAATTTATTTCGAATACAATAAATCCAGGTTTTTTCTGGTTGCATCATCAATACAAGTAACATAATAACGAGAGCCACCAAGAGATGATACCTGAGCAGGTCCCCATACATCTGTATGCACAAGATCTAATTTTTCGCTCTTCTTTTCTTTCCCAACTCTAAGGAATCTGACTCTCTTCTGTTTTCCATAGACACAATTCTCACATAATTTTAAATCAATATGCTTCAAACCTGGCAACAAATTTCTTGATTGAAGAATTTGCATCCCCTTCTCACTCATGTGCCCGAGCCTATGATGCCACAATGTCGTATCTACTCCTGTAGAGGTTAAAGCATTAACAGAATTAGCAATACCATTACATAAATACAATGTACCAACCTTTTCTCCTTTTGCTATTACCAGGGATCCTTTAGTGACCTTCCAGGTTTTATCTGTAAAAGTAGTCACACAGCCTTCACCTCCCAACTGCCCTGTTGAAATAAGATTTTTCTTCAGATCTGGAACATGCCTTACCTCCTTCAATAGACATTGATTTACATTCTATTGTTTTATGAAAACTGTACCCATTCCAATGATTTTACAGGGTTTATCATTGCCTAATCAAACCTGTCCAAAATCTCCTTGAACATAATCATGAAAATGTTTCCTATCAAGTGTGGCATGGAATGAGGCCCCTGAATCTACCACCCAAGCATCAATAATATCTTCTAAAGAAAGAATCAAAGCATCTTGCAACACATCACCTGTTACATTCGCTTCATGATTATTTTCTTGTTGCGCATCACATCACCTGTTACAGTCGCTTCATGATTATTTTCTTGTTGCGCATCTCCTTCTTTTCCCTTTCGAGACTTGCAGTCTTTCTTCAGGTGTCCTTTCTTCCCGCATTTCCAGCACACTATCCCTGATCCGGACTTGGATATGCCTTTTCTTGACTTACTGTGATATCCATGGCTCTTTCCTCTTTCCATTTTTCTTCCCCTAGCCTCTGTAGTCAAAGCATTACCTAATGTCTCATCAGAGCTTTTCTGTCGCATTTCCTTGCTAAGGATTGCACTGACAACATCATCAAACTTTAAAGTACTAGATCCAAAGACAGAGTTACTAATGGCCATAACTAAACCATTCCAACTTTCTGGTAATGAGCACAGAAATAAGAGAGCCCTAAATTTATCATAAAAAGCTACCCCTACAGAACTTAACTGATTGGTAACTGTATTAAATTCATTTAAATGATCAACAACAGATCCACCTCTTGACATTTTCATATTAAATAAACGCTTCATAAGAAATACTTTACTTGAGGCCGAGGGTTTTTCATATAGTTTTGCCAATGTCGACATTAAACCCTCTGTTGTCAAAGGCTACCGATGTCGCTAGGCACAATGGTATTATTCCAAGTGACTTTCGGTCGAGAATATCCCATTTTGTGTCTGTCATACTCGTCGGCTTCTTTGTCTTTCTGCTCAATGGTTGGTACATATCTCTCTAATACAGATAATATTCCATATGCATCTTCCGCAGCTAGTAGTTTTGGTCATTAAATTTTTCGACCCTAAACCTACCATCTTCTACCATTGCTCCCACTCAAACCAGGAACCCTTCTCTCCTATGAGTTTATCAGCCAAATAGACCTTCGGCTCTGATACCAGTTGTTAGAAGATTATATATTACAGAGCAATGGAACACATAAAATATTGCAGAAATATAAACACAAAAAATGCATAAAACAAGAGAGACACAAATATACGTGGTTCACCCAGTTTGGGCTACGTCCACAGAAAAACAACCAGTGCTTCCTTTTATATTATCCAACAAACTAAAGAGATACAACTTACAGCTGATCCGCTGTAATTCCCTCTTTGCTCTCAATCTCCTCTCTCTTCCTCACTCAAAATACATAGACGCAATACAATTCCCTCATATATAGCGAGGGGTTGCCTTCTAGGGCAAAAAACCCTAAATTAAACATAACTTCTACCATTAGATCTCTGCCTAATGAACGGGCCAGATTGACTACGAAATTACAACATTTGACAAGGTAATTTTACATCTATTTTTAGTTTCGGGGCGCTGCCCCTGATCCCCCGCTGGGGGGGGCTCTCAAGGTCGCAGTCACCCCCACCCCAGGACCCCCCTTGTAGCGAATATTTTATGGGCGATGTTGCCGCGCCATTACAAATTGGGGTCCAATGCGACGATACCTTTGAATACAAAAGATAATCATGCTCCACACCCAACATCATTTCAATTACTTCTTAACAATTGTGTGCATTATTGCTTAAAATTTAACATGAATACATATTTATAATACTCCTTGAGAGGGAGCGAATGTGCACTAGGTTGGGGTTCCATAATGCATGTACACTAGAAAATAAAAATTAATTTCCCCTCATTAGCCAGTAGCTTGGAATTAGAGGAGACACTAAAATAGAGTGAAAATCTAAAATAAAGACAACTAAATATAAGTGGAGTCAAAAATAAGTTAGAACTAAAATGTAGACTCCCTCATGCAACTCCTAGCTCAGAAATAGCAAAAATAAGACTATAAATCAAAGGATAAAGTTGGTCGTAAGTGAATAAGGTTTTAGATAAGGTAATCTCCCAAGATAAGAAAGGAAATGTGCATTTATGAATGGGAAGGTTAGAGAATAGGAAATTCTTACTAATGAATAGGAAATAGCAATATCACTACCTACTCAACACCCAACCATTGCCACATATCATCTTAAGTGTCATTCCTCGTTAAAAATAGACTAATCAAAAACAGAAAAATGTCAAAAATAGAATATAATCTCAACTAATAGGGAATCTCTAGTAGTGAAAGAATGGTGGTGACATATATGAAAAAGGGTCCAACGAAGTCCTAAATGAGGTCCTAAGTGTGGATGTACCACAACACACTTATAAATGCCAGACATGCGACCATATATTTTATTATATCAATAAAATTACTTTTTTTTTCTTTAAGGAAAAAAAAAAAAAATCTATTTAGCTTCCGCCGCTGAGGCCTTCAGATCCTTGCTGGCCTCTCTGCCCAAGAATAAAGTTATGGAAGCGGCCAAGTTCGTGAAAAGGCTAGAAGATATCCCCGAGCTCGCTCTTCCTCTTGAAGGTCTGATTCAAGTAGCATTATCTCTGGCAGATCGTGCTTTGGTCGGTCAGTTTACAAGTCTCTAGCCCTCCCCGAAATCAACAGAGAATTAGGTTGCTAGAAATTGGGCTCCGCTAATAAAAAACAAGGTTCCATCTTACTTCCTCGGAAGAGGATAATTCTTATTTGAATTCTCAGATAAAGAGGACAAGGATCTCATCTTCAGAAACGGCCCCTACTTCATGGGCCCTCAAGAGCTATATTTAAATAAATGGATGCCAGACTTCAATCCGGCGGTGGATGTGCCTTCTGCGGTCCCGGTGTGGGTAAGGCTCCCCAATCTTCCGGTACACTGTTGGAACTGGGACTCTTTGAAGCATATCGGAAACACTCTTGGGAAATTCATAGACAAGGCCAACAACAAAGATCGGTACGACTGCGCCAGAATTTGTGTGGAGGTAGATCTGGAGGTCAGATTACCGGAAGCCATCAAAATAAGGGTAGGTCCTTGGACGCATGTACAGAAGCTGGACTATGAACAACTGTCGTTCAAATGCCGGAAGTGCCAAGTCTACGGACATTTCACCAGAGATTGCCCATCCAAAGGGGTAGAGGAAAAAGGGAATGAAGAAGGATGGAATCAGGCAAAAAGACCCAAAACTTCGTTCAGGAAGAATGCAAATGTTAATGCTAGAGCCCCCCAAACGAGCCTTGCTCAACATCCACCCATGGAAATCCAAGGGAACAAATTTGAGATCCTTGGATCTGAAACCATGAATACTCAGGAGACAGAAATTCCGAAAGAAGTCTCTCCACCTAAATCCAAAAGCGTACTAGAGAGATCCAAAGAGAAGATGTCAGAAGAAGAGGAGGAAACCAAAGGAGGAGGAAACCAAAGAGTCCGAGGAATCGAAGGAAGAAGGGGAAATAGGGGAATCACAGTCTACCCCCAGAAGATCTACAAGAGGACGAATGTCAACGCTAGAGAAACTCCTAGAAAAAACCCCGAAGATGAAGAGGATCCAAACCCAGAGCTCCAAAGGAGATCATCACAGCAAAAGTAAATGATGAAGATAGTCTCCTGGAATTGTAGGGGAATGGGCTCCAAAGCTAAGGAAGAAGCAATGAATAGTCTAACAAGACTGGAAGCCCCGGACATTCTTCTCATCTAGGATACTAAACTGGAGGACTCAGCCTTCCTCCAAGCAAGCAGAAAATTTTGGAAGAAAGATGGAGTGCATGAAACCTCTGCCCGTGGAGCATCAGGAGGGCTTGGGTTGCTCTGGAATCCAAATAATTTCTCTCTAATCTCTGAGTCCCTAAAACTCATTGGATTTTATTAAAATTGCAGCACTTAGAATCTAAAGAAATTATTAGTTTGGTCAATGTATATGCTCCTAACAATGCAGGTGAAAAAAAGCTATGTTGGGATTTCATCAAAGTTTTGGCAGATCTAGAAAATTTGGAGAACATAATCATAGCCGAAGACCTCAACCTCACCCTCCTCTTGTCAGAAAAAAGAGGAGGCAGTATTGTCAGAGATCCGGCAAGAGAAGCAGTGGAAGATCTCATGCAAGATTGGGACCTGATAGACATTAAGCCGACTATTGGCAAGTACACGTGGTCAAACGAGAGGGTTGGGCTGGGTCACATAGCTGCAAGACTGGACAGATTTTTGGTGCAAAGTTCCTTCCTGCTTCTTGGATTAGAAGCTAGATCGCACATCCTTCACAACGACATATCATATCACAAGCCTGTTAGCTTGGAACTGCTGACCCCCAAGGACCTGGGGCCTATTCCATTCAGGTTCAGCTCTCTCTGGATCAAAGAGGCAGATTTCATGAACAAGGTTAGAGACTGCTGGAAAGACCCAGTCAAGGGATCTGCCTTCTTTTTGTGGGAGGAAAAACTCAGAAGAGTCAAAGTCATGCTAAACAATTGGGCCAATACCCTGCCCAACCCTGCTGTGCAAAGGAAAAAAATTCAAATCGAGCTAGAAAACCAGCATCTTCATCTTGAAGCAGCGGAAATTACAAAAGAAGAGTTGGAAAAGGAGGTTAGGCTCCAGCAAAGCTTCCACAAGGCTTGTCGGGCAGAAGAGGAATATTGGAGGTTCAAGTCCAGAAGTCTTTGGCTTAAATCTGGAGACAGAAACTCCTCCTTTTTCCATAAACAAGCCCAAGCCAGGAAACGGCGAAATTCCATCATGGAAATAAAAGAAGAAAACAACGTCTTAAAGGATTTTACATGCATAAAAAAGGCAGCCTCAAAACACTTTGGGAAGTTGTATAGGGAGGATCTATCAGTTGATTATAATGACAGCCTGTTCGACGCTGTCCCTAGCCTCATCACCTCCAAGATAAACCAAACACTTGAAAGCAAAATCACGCACAAGGAAGTCAAGGAGGCCCTATTCGCAATGGATCCCGACAAAGCCCCAGGACCGGATGGCTTCACGGCTAGATTTCTACAAACCTGTTGGCAGATCATCGAGAAGGAGTTCCTCAAAATTATTCAAAAGTCCCAAGACTGCCAGAAGATCAGGGGTTGTAAAAATTCAACCTTTCTTGCCCTCATTCCCAAAGAGAAAGGAGCAAACTCTTTCAGCAGATTCCACCCAGTTTCCTTATGCAATATTGGGCACAAAGTTATAACTAAAGTGATAGCTAACAGGTTGAAAAGAATTCTCCCCAAAATCATCCCTGATAGCCAAGGAGGATTTATCCAGGGCAGCCAACTGGTAGACAACTTCGTCCTGGTTCAAGAGGAGATCCACTCCAGCCTTCATCGAAAGGAACAAGGTATGGCTATTAAATTAGATCTTGCAAATGCATTTGATCATGTTAGGCATAAGTTTTTGTTTGATGTGCTTCATAAATTGGGGTTCGGTCAAAACTTCATCAAGTGTATCAGAGCATGCATTTCAGAACCTTGGATTGCCCCCCTGGTGAATGGTAGGGCGGCGGAGTTTTTCAAAGCCTCTAGAGGACTAAGGCAGGGGTGTCCCCTTTCACCCCTCCTATTCGTCCTTCAGGCCTCTGCCCTCAGTTTCAACTTAGATAAAAGGCAACAAGAGCATGAAATCGCTGGCCAGTGCATTGCAAGAGGGGTAAAAAATATCAATCATGCCCTCTTTGCGGATGATACAATTCTGTTGGGGGCTGCTTCTCTTCACTCAGCTATAAAATTCAAACAAGTTCTGGAAGATTACAGTAAGGTTTCGGGCAGCATATTAAACAATGACAAATGTAATATTTACTGTTGGAATACCCCTGTTTCAATTGCAAATTCAATAGCCAGATGGCTAGGATTCGCAACCTCTGTCTCCTGGTCCTCATTTAAATATCTTGGGCTGCCAATTTTCCACAAGAGGGCCTTAAGCAAAGACTGGTACCCGTAGTTAGACAAATTCAAAACCAAAATGCAAGCCTGGGGAGCTTCTTGGCTCAATATCGCCGGAAAATCAGTGCTCAGTCTTCCATTATTTAAATTCTCAGTCCTTCTGGCACTTATGGGAATCATCAAAAAGATGGAGGAGCTAATCAGACAGTTCTTCTGGAAAGGAGGCAAGCAAAACGAGAAGAGGATTTCCCTAGTAAATTGGGAAACAGTCACCAAACAAATTTATGAGGGAGGATTGAATTTCAAAGACCTCAGAGCTCAAAATCTAGCCATGGGAGCCAAAATATTAAGGAAAATCACAGCGCCTAATCCAGGTTGGGTACAGGTTGCTCTGTGGAGAAAATATTTTAGAGGCACGAGACTCAGATGCCTGGAACAGCCAAAAAATGAACTCAGAACCCCTCTCAGTTTGTTCATCAACAGAATCGGCCCACTGATAAGCAACCATGCATGTTGGATCCCAGGGAATGGCAAACGAATTCAATTGTGAACTGATAGTATCCTAGGTAGATCTCCGCTGGCTGAGCTGAGAGGCACGACAAAACTGAAGCGTTGGATGTCTGAGCATAATATCATCACCTTGTGGGACGTTTCAACTTGGAAGGACGATGCCTGGGCGGGTTGGAAGCAGCTCCCTGTTCCTCCCGCACTGCTTTCAGAGATGGTTGTTCTCTACACGAATTTACACGGGCTAGCTCCCACTCACGCGCGCAGGAAGGACGCAAGAGGTTGGGGCTCAACGCGTGCAGGCTACACAGTAGCTCAAGGATATGCTAAGTGTTTGGAGCGTCCCCATGTGCCCCCCAATCCTGCCCCCTGGATTGGCATTTGGAAAATCCCATCAATTCCAAAAATTGATCACTTTTGTTGGCTCCTCTGCCATCAAAAAATTCTCAAGAGGACAGGCTCCAGAAAAGGGACATCTATGGCCCCTCTAGATGCATGATGTGCAAAGAAAACTCAGGAACTGCCCTCCATCTCATGGTCAAGTGCAAGTTTGCAGTCTCCATTTAGCAGGAGCTTCTTGAGGCCTAGAAATACAAGTTTACTTTACCCACCTCAATTTTGGAACTGTTCGCAGGTTGGATGACCAGATATCCAGGTCCACTCCCAAAAAACAAAACGATCAGGTTAGCATGGAGTGCTTTGCCTATATTTATCAGTTGGCAAGTCTAGTTGGAAAGAAACAGAAGAATATTCCAAAGCAAGGAACAGGACTACATATTAGTTGTCAACTCAGTAAAAAGCCAACTAACTGAGTGGCTGGCAGACAAAGGAGATGATTTAAATCTAAACCAGCAGGACAGAGATTTAGGATCTGTCCTTAACTTCAAATTTCAAAAATTGAGCAGCTCCCCTCCATCCCTCAAAGAATGGCAAATTAGGGAAAACGAAGAAGACTTACAGTACTGGCTGTCCAACCAACCTCTTCCCTCTCTCTTCTTTGATGGGGCAACAAAAGGGAATCCAGGAGTTGCTGGTGCGGGAGGGCTTATCATCAATCCAGGTGGTTCTTCTTCACTCAGATTTTCTTGGGGATTAGGCCACTCCTCAAGTATACAAGCTGAGGCAATGGCCCTCTTCCAAGGTATCAAACTCCTCAAAGAGCTGGGACTTGAGGAGGCAAACGTCTTTGGAGATTCCCAGGTTATCGTAAGTACAGTGGTGAACAATTCCAACCCAGCTGATCTGCAACTTGCAAGGATTATTACAAGGATCAAAAGCATGGCCAAGTCCCTAAATCTGAATTACTTCCATGTCTTAAGAAACAATAACAAAGAAGCTGACATTAAGACAAACAAGGCAGTTCACTTAGACGCCGACATAATTCTCAAAGACAAGGAAATCCTTTGGGATCCAATCCCTTCAAGGGTCATGTTTTATTGCTTTATATTACAGCAGTTTTTTTGTATCTTTTAGCTCGGGAAATTAGCAGCCAAAGCTCACTATCTCAAGTGTAAAAAAAGGAAGCTGAAAAGAGTAGGAGAGTTATTCCTTCTGATGGATAGCTAGGCAGAATTTTGTTCTTTCTCTTGTAACCGAATTTGAGGCTCTTAGCCAATCAATTAATGAAATCCTATAACCGTTCTTGTTATATATATATATATATATATATATTTAATATATATTAATTATTTTAAGGTAAAAATAATATTCTAATTAAAAAATAATATATATAATATTTATCATCATAATTAAAATATATTTTTGTTTTATTAAAAAAAAAATCCAATTAAAATAATTACAATTTCTAATATAATACATAATAATAATAATAATAATAATAATACATAATAATAAAATATAATATTAATTTTTTTGCAAAAAAATAAAAAAAAATCCATTTTACACTTACATGAAAATGTGTAAATTAAAATCTCTTTTCCATATTCTTTCAATACTAATAATAATACTTTTTCCATTTCACCTTTATTATATAATAATAATAAAATAATTAAATTCCAACAATATTTTACTTCACATTAAAACATACAGAACCAAATTATATGTCCTTGCACCTAAGTTGTTCCCTTATTTATTCATCATCTCTCATTTTAACGAAGGTAAAGTTTAAATATATTATTTTTATTCTTAACAATATTGTCATTTGGGACGAATACTATTTCCAACCCTATAGAAGTTAATGCACTCTACATGCTAGGGAAATAGTGTTTGCCCTCTTTCTCCACATTTTATTTCATTTGTTGTCACTCAAAAAGCGAACACTATTTCCCTCAAATGTCAAAATACATTAACTTTTCTATAAGATTAGAAATATTCCATAAGATTAGAAATATTCACCGTCATTTGGCTTCCCCATACCAGCAAGGACAGGTACGTGGTGGGGTTTGTCAATGAAACGGCGTGAATCCCTCGAATCCATTCATAATTTAGTGCTAAAAGTTGGGCGCTTAAATTCAAATTTGAATTGGAAGTCAAATAGACTCATGATTTCAATAATATTAATGTCGTGGATGTAAGGAAGTGTGCTCATGATTTGAATAATATTAATGTCGTGGATATAAGGAAGTGTGCATTGAGGGCGGAGGAATTGTCAGAATTGTCAGAATGGCTAAATGTGTTAGTGTTTGAAATTTGGTCCGGAAAAAATTTAAAAATTGTGTACTAACTGTTTTTGTTTTAAAATTTTATATTAACTGTTTTTTGTTTTAATCATATTTTTAATAGTGAAATGTATAATTAATTATATTTTTTTAATGGTGAAATGCATAGTTACCAAGGTTGAATTTGAATACGATAAAATAGGATAAAAATTTTAATTCGAATTTTTTATAGATACATCTTAACTTTATATATATATATATATATATAATTTTCTTTCTAAAAATGACATATTCTAATTATTTTTTCCTTTCATTTTAAAAATTGAATAATTTCTAATAACTCTATATCATATAATAGCCTTAGAATACAATTCATCCTAAAAATTTTACAAATCTAAACTTACTATTCTCTCCAAAAACTTAAATCTAAAAATTCTACAAAGTATAATATAGCTTTTTAGTATGTCCAAAATTCTTATTTAATAAATAAATACATATTTAGAAAATCACTATTATAAACTTATGTATTTATGTAAATTTTGTCAAAATAAAATATATTTAGAAAATGAGTAATAATCTATTTTAACTTTCTTCATTTTCCCTGCCTTTTTGACTTTCCAACCCTCCAAAACCCTAGATTCTTGGTTTTCCAACCCTCTAAAATAAAAATAAAATTGAAATTTTTTTTTCTAATTTCACTATTGTTTCTATTTTCCATATTTTCCTTTTTAAATACACACAATTTTCAATATATTGAGAATTACCCAGTGATCTTGCTCAAAGCCATCCCTCTAATGTGAAAGTGTATCTGAATTTCATTTCCACCTAGAAATTCAAGCCATATCTTTAACTTCCCTGGTCTTCTAATTTTTTTTCACGAGAAAAAAAGCGGAATATTTTATATTGAGTCAATATAAAGACTTATATGTACATGTATATGAACCCCCGTCAGCTCAACGGTATGTACAAAAAAACCCAGATTGTTATATCAATATTGACATATTCATACAAAAAAAAGATTAGCATATGGGAAAAAAAACAGAAACTTTAGTAGCATTGTGTTCAGGAAAACCATCAGATACTTATAAATGAAGATCTATGTGAATCAGACATTGTCATATATGGATATTTCCATAGACCGAGTTCCAAATGGCGATGATGTTGTCAAGTATAGATATAAGAGATGTCTTTGAGTCACTGAAAATCTTGGAGTTCCGCCATTTCCAGGAGCACCACAGGAAAATGATGATGAGATAGCGCCGAGGGATCCTCTGTCTGCTCCACTAGTTGAAAGCTGCATAGGTCGAGTCAAAAACAGTGAGAGGGAAATAAAAAATATTAGACATTCCATACCAGATTTGTTGAATAGAGGAGCATTGAAAAAACATGTGGAAGTTGGTTTCCTCGTTAGCTTCGCACATCGAGCATCTGCTAGGTCCATGCCAGCATCTTTTCCTCAAATTATCCCATGGCAGGTTCTTATTGTAGAAAACCAACCACGCAAAGAGGATGAATTTGAGGGGACATCCAGCCTTCCAGAAAGCAATAGGAAATATCTCTCGGGAAGGAGAGATCTTTGAGAGAATCATATCAGAATAAATTTCACGCACCCACCCGCGCGGGCATACGTGAATTAGACAAAGTCCAAGTAAGGTGATCAAAAGTCCCATTCCGATGAACCGAATCGAATTCCTACAAATTCCTACTTACGAATTTCTCAATTGTTTGCTCCAATTCGAGTAAATGTGATAATTACGATGAAATGAATTCAACATGATTAAAAATTTGGAGCACCCAAAATCTTCTTTTTTTTCAGTAGAAAAATCAAATATTATTATATAGATGTAATGCTCATTACATATGATTGGTTTATATGATAAACCGTGAGCATGGATGAAAAAAGCCCAATGTTGGCAGATGTATATAAGACGCAAATACATACCCATAAGAAACATGATAGGCGCGAATGCACAATCAAGAGAAGAGTATGGACATTCACATGTGCAGAATATGAAAGAGCTTCTCGGATGACAAGGAGTTCATAAAATAGGAAAAACACAATCATAACTTGATACATCACATAGAAGAGCAGAACCTATATCCCCATGCTGTCCGAAAGCTCTGTGACACATTGCAAAATGGAAGACACAGGCCGTCGTAAGTTGTCAAAAATGGAGTTATTCCTCCATTTCCAAATGTGCCAACAGATCATGAGAAACAAAGAGCATCGAGCAGCAGATTGAGTACTCCACCATAAGATGCCTTCCTGTACAGAAGAAAAGACAGTGTAAGGGAAATCCATGGAAAAAGACAGTTCGTACCAGATTTGAAGAGTCGTGTGGCATTGAAAGAACATATGGAGGTTTGATTCCTCAACAACCCGGCAAAAAGCACAGCGTCCAGGACCATGCCAACCCTTCCTCTGCAATACCTCCCACGTGAGATTCCTGTTCTAGAAAATGAGCCATGATAGAAGAATCATCTTTGTAGGGCAGGCTACTTTCCAAAATGACGAAGGAAAAATCGGTTGTGTAGTGAGTTCGGACTTTAGATAGAGAGCGACATAAATGTCCTTAACTCGGACAGGAAGAGGGCCCCGTGGCAGCTTCCATACCAGGATGTCCTTACGGTCCGATCTTTTGATGGGCATACCTGTTAGAGATGAGCGTAACGTGTTCCACATGGAACGTAATTGTGGAGGCAGGGAAAGTTCCGAAGCCTCAACCCATACCGGCGAAGAATTATTCCAGGAGCGTATAAGACTTTCCCATGTAAAGATGCCTCTGAAATTGAGATACGCGACCAGTTCATGATGAGGATGAGAGATTAAACCGTCCTGTATGAGATCCCTGCCAATGAATGCATTAGCCCCAGTATAAAGCCTCCAGCGAAAATTCCCCAGTATGAAGGATTTGTTCCTGCAAAAACTTAACCAAATGGCAGAACCTTTCTTAGTTCCCAGGGCGTTCCTTCTGTACCAATATTCTATACATTTTCCTTGTAGATATTTCCTTCTAATATAATTGCACCATGGACCAGTTCCAAAAATACCGCGAAGGAATGATTTGACCAGCAACGCATTACCCATCCTTCTCATGTCTAGAAGACCCCATCCTCCCGATTGTTTTGGCTTTGTAATGGAGTCCATCTTTACCAAGTGATATTTGGATTGATAAGATTTCCCCCCCCCCCCCCCCCCCCCCCCCATAAGAAATTAGTAGAATAAGATTTCATTTTTTTTATAACAGTCGTTGGAAGATAATATAAGTGCGCCCAATATATAGCCAGCTGAGACAACACTGCCTGTATCAGAACCAGTCTTCCTGCTATTGATAGGAACCTTGACTCCCATCCAGAAATTCTGATATAAAATCGGTCCAGGAGCCATGACCAATCCTCCTTCTTGTATCCCTTTGGTTTTAGGTTGAAGCCAAGATATTTCATACCGCAGTCGCTAGACACTACTTCAATACCAAAGATAGAGGCTATCCAGGAGGCCGTATCCATGTCTGTGTCATTATGATATATTTTTTATTTATCTTTGTTAATACAAATACCAGAAGCAGATTGATACCTGTCAAAGATGATGTAAAGGCATTGCCAAGACGCCTTATGAAGCATTGCAAAAACAAGAATGTCATCGACAAAAAGGTTATGAGATAAGTAAAAATCTTTTGCCTTCTTTATCGGTCGGAAACAGAAACCGGTTTCAGCGCTTTTAAGTTGAATGCTAAGTGTGTTGATGACCAAAATGAACAGCAGCGGAGAGAGGGGCACCCCAAAATCTTCAAGTGTGAAGATTGTAATCTATTTAAAAAATTATCAAAATTTCTATAATTTTCAAAAAAAAATCTGTTTAAACTACTGCCAGATATAATGGTTCATGGATTAACGCATGATGCCGTGCTGCCATGAGATGGGGTGGGTTCCATGAGAGATGGCGACGGTATGGGTCGATGACCACCGTAGATGGGACAAATATACTTACGGAATCTCATATAAAATAATCGATTGTTAAACAAATATTGGTTGCCCATGAATTCAGAATCGTAGTGGATCAATTCCTACACAAATATTGGTTGCCGATGAATTCAGAATCGTACTGCGCCCTGCAGGATTCCTGGTGTTGCATCATTCGATGCATGATTGTTCCCCAGAGAAAAAGAAGGTGCCTGACAATACTTTTTTATTTATTCCCATCATTTTGAACTGGAACTTGTTTCAACATGGCGGGCGTCCCCATTGTCCCAGCGTGGCTGGGAGATGGCGCATCGATCAATTTCCAGGCGCCTTAAAGGATGAGATAATCAGGATTTGAAATGTTTCCACTAAATATTAGATCCGACGGTGCAGACTCCGGCACACAGAGTGTAGTCAAGAGGCTGACTTGCATTTCTTGTTGGCCGTACACGACGAGCTGTGGGTGTCTCTTGGGCGTGTAGCATGGATGGGTATTGTATTATTTTGGGCAGTGAGCAAATTAGTTGTATTTTAATCAGAGTTGTTTTTATAAAAAAAATTGGAAGTTTTTTTGGTTTTATATACTTAAAATTGGTAGAGGATTTATTGAAATCACAAGCTTTATGGGTAATGTTTTTTCAATCGAAGTGCATTAGGAATTTTTCAAGGTGATGAATTCATAATAAAGTGAAATGAAATGATATTTTAATATACAAATTGATGATGAACTTGCCCAACTTTCCAACAATCCCCTCACTGGACAATGCCAAGAAGCCGATGCTAGCATATGCCCATAACTTTATCTGATGTCTTTGAATGCATCACATTCCATTATCCCAGATGTGCAAAATGTACGCACCCGTTCTTCATAAGCTTCTTTAGGCCTTTTCCACACTCTTGTTTCACACCGAAGTTGATCCCTGTTGAACAATAAAAACCTTTGCCCGGCACTAAATGCTAGTTCCAATGAACTGCTCCAATGAACTTTTTTTGTTGTAGATCACATGTAGGGTTGAATTCATCAATGTAGTACTTCTTCTTTCTACCCAACTCTTTTCCCCATACCCGTTTACGAAACTTCTCCATAACAAAATTTTTTGTTGTAGATCACATGTAGGGTTGAATTCATCAATGTAGTACTTCTTCTTTCTACCCAACTCTTTTCCCCATACCCGTTTACGAAACTTCTCCATAACAAAATCCTTTAGCTCCTTGCTATTTGTGGGACAGCCATTGAAGTAGATGTTTCATTTTTGTGTTTATATGTAGTTTTGTTTCATCCATGTTTTCTTTCTTTCACTCATGCATTCATTGAAGATAATACTAGGCCATCTACCTACTCCCATTTGCTAATTCTTTTTAGATATCTTATGAGCCCCACCATATAAACAGTAAAAAAAACTAGTTTAAATAACACAAATCAATATTTCACCTCAAATTTTTCTTCGAAAAATAGTACTAAAAACAACTATTTTATCATTTAAAAAATTATAAATAAAATTAAACAAAATTTATTACAATTATAAAATTCAGTATCCTATTTTACATAATTTAAATATATTTTTTTAGATATTTGAATTTATTTATATAATTAAAAATATATATTAAATAATAAAAAATAACAGTTTCACTTTAAAAAAACGAAAATATAAAACAGTTATATATAGTATTTTAAAACGAAAATATAAAATAGTTATATATAGTATTTATTTTTTAAAATTTAATTCGTTCATTTCCTTTATATATAAAAAAACAAAAAGAGTTTCCTATATTAAAAAAATTGAGTTTGAAACTACTTCTTCTTCCTTGTTACAACAATATATTGTGGTTATTATTAATTTGTCTCTAGAATTGAAGGCGTTAACTATTTTGTTGTTTGGCTATTGATGACAAATAGAATTAACTTCATATATACTTAATTTTGGTGGACTGATAACTCTTATAGGCTTCACTAATACATAAGTTTAATCATGCTTTTTTCTCGGCTATTGTAAGACATTGAGTTTATTATTGATTTGTTTTAAGGTTAAAGTAATTGAATATTTAGTTTTAAGCTATTGATAAAATATTTAGTTGTTTAATTATTGATAATAAATGAAGTTAACATTGTGCATATTCAATTTTTGTGAGGCGATAGCTTTTACAAGTTGTATTAATACTTAAATTGAATTTTGTATTTTTTGTTATAATAATATATTGTGTTTATTATTGATTTGTTTTTAAGGTTGAAGTAATTCACGATTTGTTATTTGATTATTGATGATAATGGAGTTAATTTTGAGCATACTCAATTTTGATGGTAACACTTACAAGTTACACTAATATATGAATTGAAGCTTATTCTTCTTCCTTGCTACAACAATACATTATACTTATTATTGATTTGTCTTTAAAGTTGAAGTAAATCGCTATTTTATTGATCTTCCTTGCTACAACAATACATTGTGCTTATTATTGGTTTGTCTTTAAAGTTGAAATAATTGGCTATATTGTTGTTCTTCCTTGCTATAACACAACACATTGTGCTTATTATTTATTTGTCTTTAAAGTAATTGGCTATTTTGTTGTTTAGCAATACACTGTGATTATTATTGATTTGTCTTTAAGGTTGAAGTAATTGACCATTTTTTGTTTGGCTATTGATATTAAATGGAGTTAACTTGTGCATACTCAATTTTGGTGGGGTAATAACCCTTACAAAATGCACCAATACTTAAGTTGAAGCCTATTCTTCTTCATTTCTACAACAATACAATGTGCTTATAATTAATTTGTCTTAAGGTTAAAGTAATTTATTATTTTGGTGTTCGGCTATTGATAATAAATAGAGTCAACTTAATTTTGGTAGGGTGATAACCCTTACAAGTTGCACCAACAGTTGGCACCATTGGTTGGGTGGTATTTCCCAAGGCATTTGATATTTGGGACAGGTTTACCATTCATCAATCAAGCCACTACATGTAACACTAAATCCGCACACAATGCCACAAAAATATCTCAGTCTTGATTACCTTAATTGATTTACTTTAGTTGGAAATCATGTGCAAAGGAGATGCACTGAAGACACAGTATTAACAATAAAGCAATTGTGAAAGTTGGATTATATTGGGATTGTCAGTTGGTTGCTTATGTGTAGGTTATACCAAAGAATAGGCCATCACACTAATCCAAAATAACATTGCACACTAGTTTTCCACTTAGACCTACATCAAGAATAAAGACCTAATAGCCATTACGAAGATAGAGTTCTCAATATAACACAAAAATTTATTTGCAAAAGATATTTGTGTCGGTGAACTGAGTGGGCTATAAGTCCCTTGTTTACTAATCATAACGTATTAGAGTAGTTAAATCATTAACCATGACACATTCGCCAAAACTTTGAAGACTAAGCAAATCTGCCATGTGTAAAGCAAATAGAGAAAGGTTGGAAGACTTACAAACCATTAATGTTTAGTTTTAAATAGAGAACAAGCACTTGAAGAAGAAGGTATGAATGTATGATCAAAGAATGGAAAAAATGGAGAAGAATGTGGAGACCTCAGTAAGATTATCACCATTGCTCAAGAACTGATTTGATAAATGAAATGAATCCCTCACAACTATCATAGTAGGAGATATCTACATAAATGTGAGATTATTATGAAAGGTCAATTACAATTCTACTAGACTTATTGGAAACCTAAGATCAAATTATTAATATTATTTTCTTTTTCATGATTTTCCTCTCTCTTTTCTTTTATGAAAGAAAAAACATCTATCATTTACTATCAGATAAGTTGCTATATTTCTTTTTCTCAAAAACAATATGTTACGAAGTCTTCATTTTTTGAAGACAATTTGGCATGGAGGAACTCAATATCTACATATTTTATATAATTTTGATGGTTGTGACATGTTTTGGAAGTACATATCATCTTGTATTTTAGTGTTTCTTCCTTTAAATCCATTCCCCTCAGCATTATGAGTGATCAAGAGCTTACATCTAAGACCAATGTCAATGTTAGTCTTCAGTGTTGCATATCATGGCAGTACAACTTCTACAATTGGTAAAGAAGGTCATCCAGATGAGTAGTTGATAGTAAGACATGCTCACTTAGATGATGACCTCGTTGCACTAGGAGTTCTTAGAGAAAGTCCAAGGAGGAGGCATTCCATAACTACAAGTGGTTGTCCAAGAACACAAGGAAACAAGACATCCTTCCATTATCAATATTGAAGTTGGCGTTGTTAGCACTTCATAATTCCTCCAGGCTAAGGAGAGGAACCCAAAGGTAGCCACAAACCACTTGGAAGTTGGAATCTAGCCCTTCCATATTCCAAGAGGGCACTCTCTATCCAAATCTTCAGTCACTTAGATATTAGGCTAGGTATGGTGCTCATAGGGATATAGGTTTTAAAATTTTCTTGGCAAGGTAAAAGACAAATCCATTGGGCATGGAGTCATGTTGAGTTGATGATTTTCCAGTGACAAGATGAAGAGATGAGTAATTGTAGAAATTCTGCTAATTCTCTACAAATCTCACTCTGGGACCTATGTAAAAAATCTACTTGTAGATTAACCCAATAATGCAATATAACCAAAGCAAAATACTATAACCTACTTCTACTATCAAAGTTTGCTTTGCGGAAGCTTAAAGATCGAGCTGAAAAAATATAACCAGAAGAAGAAGAATCAATGCATAATACACATGAAAATACTTTGGGGAAAGCCTCAGCTAAAAACCCCACTATCTGTATTATCATACAAGGTGAAAATACATAGAGATTATACAAAGCCTTAGATCTCACAGCTAGCCAGCTCTCAGTACAATCCTCACAGATGCTCACAAGCAATCCTGGCTTCTCATAAGCCTTCCTCGTTGCCCTCCAAGCTCCTATTTCCTTGCGCAATTCCTCTGGGATGATTTCCTCTTACCAAGTGGAAAATTGATCTCACACCCTGTCTGAACTGCGCAATCCTCAAGGAATTTTTTCCTTCTCCATGCATGAGTTTTCTTTATAGGAAAACACATGCAACTGATAGTACACTGTCCTTGACATTTAGCTCAACTGAGTCTTTCTCAGAATAGACATGCATGAGTTTCTTATGAGGGAATCTTCAGTTAACTAGAGTACGCTAGTTGAGTGCATGCATGCATCAACTGACTGTTAACTCTCTATTAGTTCTTCAAACAGTTTGGAACTAATTTAACTGGACTTAACTCAGTCAACTGAGTTAACTAATTACAACTCAAATATAACTCAATCTTATCTCCTTAATTTAAGGGATAACTCTTGCATGACTTCAAAAAGACTTCTAACTTGAATTTCTCCAACTAATTAAGTCAAAATAACCTAATTAATTATTTCCAAGTAGCTGTTAAGACTAAATTTGATTTTAATTCACAATTTAATTCAAGGACGAATTAAATTACAATATTCTTGTTGCCACATTTCAACGCTCCCACTCGACAAGAAAGGGATTATTTGCCACCCTGATCCTGTCTCTATGGAACTCGAATTTACACTTTGACAATGCCTTTGTCAAAATGTCAGCATCTTGCTCCTCTGTCGAAATATACTGCAACAACATGATCCTCCTCGCTACACAATCTCTGAGATGATGATACCAGATGTCGATGTTCTTGGACCTATCATGAAATACGAGATTCTCAGAGAGTTTGATACAACTCTGATTATCGCAATAGATCACAGTTGGATCAATCCTTTAATCAAACAAACCAACTAGGATATTCCGCATTCAGATGGCCTCACATGTTGCCTGACTTGCAGCCATGTATTCTGCCTCTGCCGAGCTGAGTGCAACCGACCTCTATTTCCTATTATACCAAGAAACTGTCGCTGACCCAAGGTTGAAAATCCCTCCTGATGTGCTCTTATGGTCTGATGGACTCCCTACAAAATCTGCATCAGTGAAGCCCTGTAGCTTCACTCCCTCTATCCGTATGTACCATAATCCATACTAAGATATGCCTCTGAGGTATTTCAATACATGCTTTGCTGCCTTCCAAAACATCTTGGTAGGATGAACCATCGCTTGACTCATTTGGTTCACCGCATAGCACAAATCTGGTCGTGTGTTCACTAAGTACATCAATGAACCCACAAGTTGCCTTTACACAATAGCCTCTATCACTTCTCTTGAAGTAGCATCCTCCATCCTCCAGTTACCTGCTAGAGGAGTCTACATGGGCTTGCACTTCTCCATGTGGAATCTCCTAAGTATCTCGTTGGCATACTTGCCCTGAGACACAAACAACTCCCCCTTCCATGCCAAGGAAGTAATGCAGACCCATATCTTTCATCCCGAATTCTCTTGCAAGGTCCTCCTTGCAAGACATGATCAACTGATCATCACCAGTCAATATGAGATCATCAACATAAAGTACGATGATCACAGCTTACCTTCCACCACGATGTGGTACAAGTTCACATTCGCTTCTCTTTGTGAAGCCCAACCCAATGAAGTAGTTGTCTATCCTGGTGTACCAAGCATGAGGTGCTTGCTTCAAGTCATACAACGCTCTCTTGAGTCAACACACATGCGACTCACGATCGAAGGTCTCAAAACCTTTCAACTTATCTATGTACACCTCTTCCTCAATCTTGCCATTGAGGAATGCAGTCTTCGCATCCATCTGATGGATATTCCAACCCATCTGTGCTGATAGTGCCAACATAGATCTGATAGATGAGTACCTTGCGACAGGAGTAACAGCCTCATCATAGTCAATCCCCTTAACCTGTGAAAATCCACGGGCAACAAATCTTGCCTTATGCTTCTCCACACTACCATCAACAGCTTGCTTTACCTTGTAAAGCCAACGAGAACTCACAACTGACTTGTTCTTCGGTCTGAGAACCACGTCCCAAACACTGTTACGAACTATGGAGTCATACTCCTCCACCATAGCCTCAACCCAAATCAGTTGTTGCACTACTTCCTCAAAGGAAGATGGCTCGGTCTCAACACATTCCCCAACAAGGGCCATGTATCCAATGTACCTCTCAGTTGACCTCCTCTGTATGTGCTGAGAAAATGGTGCTCCCACATTCTCTCTCGCATCCTCCAACAATTTGTCAGCTTCTCTTGTGCGCTTTCATCCATCTCTGGAAGAGTCTGCTTGAGTGGATGTCTCCACTCCTGGAACCTCTGCATGCGACTGCTCCGCATCAGTCTCAGGCTCCTCCTCCTTAGGAACCAACAATTCCTCCACAGCCTGTAGTATGGCCTTCTGCTCATCAAACTTGAGATCTCTATGAACCACTGTCCTCCGACTGGTAGGCAAGTACACCCGATAGTTGTGAGGTGTATTAGTGTACCCCACAAGTATCCCCAACTCTGTTGTCAGCTCAAGCTTCTTCCGTACATCCTTTGTCACATGGAAATATACCGATGAGCCAAAGATCCTGAAGTGACCCACATCTAGTCTCTTACCAGAGAAAGCTTCCTCTCGTGTTTTCATCCCAAGTATGCGGTGTGGGCTTCTATTCTGCAAATAGACTATTGTGTTGCATGCCTCAGCCCGCAAGTGAATTGATAGGCCTTGGTCATGCAGCATTTCCCCAGCCTTATGGTACCTTCGCA
This sequence comes from Pinus taeda, assembly GCA_000404065.3. Lineage (NCBI taxonomy): Eukaryota > Viridiplantae > Streptophyta > Pinopsida > Pinales > Pinaceae > Pinus > Pinus taeda. The sequence continues at coordinate 24,524 of APFE031417184.1, read as the reverse complement.
ATAGCAGGCAGTCAATGGGTGGGTGCGCTTCACCTCCTGTCAGTGATAGGCCACTGGTTCTACCACTTCATAATAAATGATTATCCCTGTCCGATGGGTCTACATTCATCCCTGGATGTTGTCGGGTACTTGTAACTTCCCCAACATTCTTGTCCCCGTCACCTGGAATCCGCGCTTACACACTAGGATCCCCTTTTTTGAAGTCCAAAATATGTTGGAAGGTGGTGAACTCCCTGTTAAACTCGATAGGCACAGATATATGTTCGCAAATTTCTACGGCATGTAGTATCGTGGCGGCCATTCTGCCCACAGGCATCACATCGAACATTGCCCCTACAATAGTTATGTTCTTCCTCTCGGCCACCCCATTCTGTTGTGGGTTATGAGGTGTCGTCAACTCTCGTTTAATTCCTTTCGCTGCATAGAAGTCCTTAAAATCTTGAGAGACATATTCTCCACCGTTGTCGCTTCTCAAGGCCTTGATCTTCTTCCGTAACTCTTTCTCGACCAAAGCTTTAAACTCACAAAACTTTGAGAAGGTTTGGTCCTTCTTTTGCATGAAATAAATCCAGCATTTATGAGAATAATCATCAAAGAAAATCAGATAATATCTTTGCTTCGCTATGGATGCCGTCGGGAATGGTCCACACACATCAGTAAGAACGCACTCTAAGATAGCCTTTTCTCCACTGTCTCCATCATGAAAGGAATACTTGGTGTACTTTCCCAAGGTACAATATTTGCATGTATCAACTTGCTCAAGTTTACCTTTGGGAAGTCCAGTAAATATCTATTGCATTATCTTCAAAGCCCCATGATGCAAATGACCCAACCGCTTATGCCACAACTCGCCAATGTCTTGGCTTTGCACCAATTATTCTTCCGTACTCAACGTTGAACAATCATCTACCTCTAGTTTATAGAGATTCTTCACCCAAATCCATATCCTCTTAGTCTGAACCGTGGCTATGTGCCTTAGGAACACCTTTCCTTTACTGAAGACAACATCATAGCCTTTGTCCTCCAACATCGCGACTGATACCAAGTTCTTCTTCAGTCCAGGCACATACATCACATCTGTCAAGGTGAGAGGAGCTCCATCCTCCCTCTGAAAAGCAATCGTGCCCACTCCTGAAACACTATACCTTCCGTCATCACCCATCTCTATGCACATCTTGAGGTCTTTCTCCTCTAAGGCACTGACTAAACTTTGATCACCGGACATGTGGAATAAGGCTCCACTGTCAATATACCAAACACAACCCATCATCGATGACACCATGCATGTGATGAGGGTAAAGGCAATTTCAAACTGAGAGGCTAATGCCTCACCTTCCGATCCTTCCGAGGATCCCTTCTTGGACTTCTTCGATGGGAAATTAGTCGCATAATGTCCCATCTCGTGACAATTAATTCATCTCACTTTAGACTTGTCACCCTTCTTCCCTCCATGAGAAGAATTCAATTTGGAATGGGAATCCTTCCCCTTTCCTTTCCTTGCCTTACTCGCTAAGGCCAAATTTTCTTCATCATCATCCTTGGATGAAGAACCATCTCGTGTGCTCCTCCTGATCTCCTCCTACATCATATTTGACCACAGTCGTTCACAATCCAGCAGTTTCTCCCTTCCATTCACAAAGTCTTGGTAGCTATTCCAACTCTTTGGAAGGCCAAGGAGAGCGAGGCTCACCATATCATCATCGACAATAGTTATCCCCACACTACTAAGCTCATCTCTACAGGTGGTGAGCTTGTTCAGATATGTGGAAATAGTATCACCCTTCTCCATCTTGATTCTTCGAAGCTTATCCTTGAGCGCCAATTTCCTTTGGTCTCTATTGTTATGGTAGAGGTCCTTCAATGTCTTCCACATTGACAATGGAGTATCCTTTCCATGGAGACTCGAGACAATATGGTCTCGAACTCCCTCAAGGATGATCTGTCTCGCTTTCGCCACACACTTCTTCCACTCAGCCAACTCTTGTGCATTAGGTTAAGCTGGCTTTTGGATTTCTTGATCACTGAATTCCTTCAAGCCATTGTCTTCTAATACAACCTCCATGCGATCTTTCCATGCTATGTAATTCGAGCTACCTTCCAAGGCATACTCAAGTCTCAAGCCATAGAATGCCATTGGCCAACCTTGAATTATGATAAGAATTTGATTTGCACCTACAACCCCGAAATTCAAACTTCGAATTCTCTCCACAGTATACTGTTCACAGCTCCACTAAACTTGGCTCTAATACCATGTAGAAATTCTACAAATTCTCTACAAATCTTGCTCTAAGACCTATGTAAAAAATATGCATGTAGATTAACCCGATAATGCAATATAACCAAAGCAGAATACTATAACCTACTTCTACTATCAAAGTTTTCTTTTCGGAAGATTAAAGATCGAGTTGAACAATATAACCAGAAAAAGAAGAATCAATGCACAATACACATGAAAATACTTTGGGGAAAGCCTTAGTTAAAAACCCCACTATATGTATTATCATACAAGGTGGAAATACATAGAGATTATACAAAGCCTTAGCTCTCATAGCTAGCCAGCTCTCAGTACAATCCTCCCAGATGCTCACAAGCAATCCTGGCTTCTCACAAGCCTTCCTCTCTGCCCTCCAAGCTCCTATTTCCTTGCACAGTTCCTCTGGGATGATTTCCTCTTACCAAGTGGAAAATTGATCTCACACCCTGTCTAGACTGCACAACCCTCAAGGAATTTTTTCCTTATGCATGCATGAGTTTTCTTTATAGGAAAACACATGCAACACATACAACTGATAGTACACTTTCCTTGACATTTAGTTCAAATGGGTCTTTCTCAGAATAGACATGCATGAATTTCTGATGAGGGAATCTTCAGTTAACTGGGGTACACTAGTTGAGTGCATGCATGAATCAACTGAATGTTAACTCTCTATTAGTTCCTCAAACAGTTTGAAACTAATTTAAATGGAATTAACTCAGTAAATTGAGTTAACTAATTACAACTCAAATATAACTCAATCTTATCTCCTTAATTTAAGGCTTATCTCCTTAATTTAAGGGATAACTCTTGCATGACTTCATAAAGACTTCTAACTTGAATTTCTCCAACTAATTAAGTCAAAATAACTTAATTAATTATTTCCAAGTAGTTGTTAATACTAAATTCGATTTTAATTTACAATTTAATTCAATGACAAATTAAATTGGAATATTCTTATTGCCACATTTCAGCAGGAATCTTCTACAGGGGCAAGGTAGGCAATCCTTCAGGAGTTTTCAATTAAATTTGTTGTAGAAGGGTGAGTAGAGGAAAGGTAAACAATGACATATAAAGCATCTAATTGTATGAATGAAATTTAAATGTCATTAAAGAGGAAAAACATTGATTGTTTAGCAAACTATAACAGAGCACTTTTAACAATGAATTTTGAGATAAACCTTTGCTTAGCTAAACAAGAAGACACACATTCAAATCATGAATGATAACAAAAGATAATATACAATACAAGGAAGCACATCTCTATAAAAACTGACATAGGAATCCCTGTAAAATCGTATCTCTGTCTTTTCATTCACTGGAAAAATATATCATAATTATGCAATACACAGTGTCTCTTCTTCTAAACCCTTATTGTAACACCCTCATCCCACATCTACCCAAGTAACCAGCTAACCGAGGTAAATATGTGACGAGAGGCCACTATAATGGGATTCAAACTCCTAGGTGACCTTAAGGAAGTGGAATGGACGGAATCCCACAACACAAACCTTCTATACCTGTTACAGGACTCCCAGAAGACTTCCCAGTCATCCCCATGACCAGTCCCTCGGTCCCACTAAGTTTTTAGACCATTAAACCTTTGGACGCTCCCTTGATATGGACATGAGTACGTCTGGGAGGCTCCAGTCACTCCCACAACAAGGTCTGGGTGCATCCAGGGAATTTTCTCCTCAGTCTTGTTCCTCGACTCTGAGATTTGTGCCACTTTTTCAGGTCCAGAGCCCAGACCACTACCCAGAACTCAATGACAGGTTCATAAATGAAATTTCACAATGGAACAAAAATACATTTGTAAAAACATCAATAAAGACTAGACTGGACCCCTACTAGCCATGACTGTCATTTCGTCAAACATGTCACATATATGTAATCTACAAGGTTAAACAACATATATGAACATATGGGTCTCATACTTATCTGAGAATCTCCAAGAAGCATTGTTCCCTTATATCATTAGTTGCATTATCATCTATTAGGTCATAGATACATTGTTCATTCATTTACAAATCAAAACATGAGGAGAGCCATAAATCATCATTGTCATAATACATGCTTATAACTAGCATAATAACAACAATAATATCAAGGATACATCAGCCATAGAATCCACATATAAACCAATACATTTACACATAAGATACCAAGGAAAGAACCTCTTATTAATGAATGCAAAGGCCAAACTAGTATGGGACTACCACGTTCCACATGACCATATATTGACTGAGCCAAATCTCTCTTTAGCCACTCACCCTTATGCCATATTCCAAGAGTGATTGTGGGACTCAAACCAAAATAACCAACCAGGGCATCCTGAGGTTAAACCACTTAACCCTCATCAATAGAAACCAGAGTTTACCGCAATCCACACCAGATCACTAGGCCAAAACAAGCATGGATGCCACCGGATTTCTCCACCTACACCGTGAGGAATTTTCCTGCCTCCTAGTCTCTAGGCTTTAGCGCAATCCACATTGGATCATTAGGCCCTAATCAAGACTCCACTCTCCAAGCTTTATAGTATATCCCATCCCGAGATCACTAAGCCTCATGGAGAGCACCCACCTCTAGGCTTTACCATATATCCCACAATCCACCGGTCGAGGATTACTAGGCCCACCAAGGCAACACAAAATATGGCTTTACGGCAACCCATAGTCTTGTTCAAGGGTCACTAGGCCATGTGTCATTTTATGCAGAGATCCACCTCACTTAGCTTTGAATCCATCCAGCGATCCAGCTCAACCAAAATATGAGAACCCCATCACATCATGGGTATCCATAAATGGAAAGGGAGGCTGAAAAACATTGTCACACCTGGCAAAACCCATACCAATGATAGAAAGAGAGCCAAGAATACACATGCAACAACATGCATGCCAAATATAGCAAGGAAACCACACATGAAAATCGATACTTGCAAAGAATCTTGATGTAGCTGCTTGATCTTGCTCTTCCTTGCTTGATCTCTGCTTCCTCTTTGCCTCCTTTACATTTCTTGATCCAACGCTGAAATGCTCCAAGAAAACTCTAAGTGTCCAAGAGTGCGAGAGAGAGAATAACGAGATAGCTCCAAAATTGAACTGACAAAAGGTAACACTCACAAAAAGGTACCAACTGGAATGGGGTTGTGAAATCGGAAAAACATTTCATTTTGGAATGGGGCTATGGAATGGAATCGGAAAAACATTTCATTTTGGAATGAGATTCATTCAGAGACATGAAAGAAAGTTATGAAAACATGTTAATCTTAGTTTTTTGGCATTGTCTTTTTAGGAGGGGATTATTGGAAACTTGAGCCAGTCGATCATCAATTTAAATGGAAAATGATTGAATTGCAAAAAATGAAAAACAAGAAACTAATAATTTTATAGACTATTTTTAGTATCATAAACTTTAAAATATCATATCATATTGCATTTAATTCCAAATAAACACAAATACAGAGCAAAATACACGCCTTACATCCCATTCCCTGGAATTTCTGCTAAATCTCAAGAAATTATTGCAGACCTACACAAACATCAATTCACAGCAGAACAGAAGGCCCAAAATCTTAGGCAGATTGAAGGGCCCGAGAGAAATTACCGAGGCACATTCTTGGGTCATAATCTAACTAGCTGGACGAATTGCTCGGAAAGTTATGGAAATTCCAGTGATATTTAGAGAGAATCCCGCAAGGATTTTTGTAAATCCAAGTTATAGTTGTTAAACTTCAAAAATTTTGGTGTCCTAGACGTTTTGATGGTGCTAAATCCATTTCCACCATCAAAAACAAGATTCAAACACAAGGTTTTTGGATTTTTGTAAATCCAAGTTATAGTTGTTAAACTTCAAAAATTTTGGTGTCCTAGATGTTTTGATGGTGCTAAATCCATTTCCACCATCAAAAACAAGATTCAAACACAAGGTTTTTTCTGGCCACTTTTGACCGTCCGGGAAATTCCTCCGCCTCCATAGACGACTCCCATCCCTGGCATTCCTGGAAATTACTTACAGGAAAAGATTTGTTAATGGATGCCACAAAGAACTTCAGCTTCGTGCCCAGCGGTATAATTTCAGCGCGTAGTCTAACGAGGCAAAGGAGTTGCCCAAAAAGTAATGGAAATTCTGGTTATATTTAGAGAAAATCCGACAAGGATTTTTGTAAATTCAAGTTATAGTTGTCAAATTTCAAAATTTTAAGTGTTCTACATTTTTGATGGCGCTGAATCTATTTCCACCATAAAAACATGATTCAAACACTGCCTCTACAAAAAATTTTGAAAAAAAATTGCCAGAATTTCAGCGACTTTTGACTGTCCCGGCAATTCCTCCGCCTCATTGAGGACTCCTAATTTCAAAGACGCTGAAATCGAAAATCCACATCTTAAAATGACGCCATCGAGATCTTTGAGGATACCGGTGCTGATCTTGCCTGTGATTTTCTTTTCGTAGAAGAGTTCGCATGAATCGATGGAGAAACCGATGGGGAAATCATATTCTTCTAGTTCCTGGTAAGCCGTCTTTTTCGACTCACATCACTGAATCAAAGAGCAACAGCAGACCGATAAGAAAGCGGCAATCAAAATCGAACTGTGGCTACATATGGCCTCCCCATACGCGCAACTACAGGTACGTGGTGGGGTTTGTCAATGAAACGGCGTGAATCCCTCGAATTCATTCATAGTTTAGTGCTAAAAGGTTGGGCGCTTAAATTCAAATTTGAATTGGAAATCAAATAGGCTCATGATTTGAATAATATTAATGTCGTCAGTCACTACAGATGTAAGAAAGAAATGTAAGGAAGTGTGAATTGAGGCGGAGGAATTGTTAGAATGGGCGAAGTGTTTGGAATTTGGATTAAAAAAACTGTAGTAACTGTTTTTGTTTTAATCTTGTTTTGTTTTTTAATGATGAATATATGGTTATCAAGTTTGAATTTGATAAAATAAGATAATAATAATAGTTTAATTTATTTTTATTTTATTTTTTCTAAAATGACATATTCTAATTATTTTTTCTTTATTTATTTAAAATTTTGAATAATTTCTAATAACTCTATATCATATAATAATCTTGAAAATACAAATCATCTTTAAAAAAATTACAAATCTAAACTTACTATTCTCTCCAAAAACTTAAATCTAAAAATTCTAAAAAGTATAACATGGCTTTTTAGTATGTCCAAAATTCTTATTTAATAAATAAATACATATTTAGAAAATCACTATTATAAACTTATGTATTTATGTAACTTCTGTCAAAATAAAAATATGTTTAGAAAATGAGTAATAATCTACTTTAACCTTCTTCTTTTTTCCTGTGTTTTTGGCTTTCCAGCCCTCCAAAATCCTTGATTCTTGGTTTTCCAACTCTACAAAATAAAAATAAATTGAAAAAATATTTTTTTTCTAATTTCACAATTGTTTCTATTTTCCATATTTTCCTTTTTAAACACACAATTTTCAATATATTGAGAACTACCCAGTGATCCTGAGCAAAGGGATCCCTCTGATGTGCCTGGCCTTCTAACTTATTCAAACAAAGAAATTGCTAAGTACCCGAATTCCTACTAACTATTTGCTGATCGAATGGAATGGACGAATTTTTGATTTGTTTATTCTAATTTGGGCGAATTTAGTAATTATGGTAAGATGAATTCAACACAATCAAAAATCTAGAGCACCTAAAATCTTGAAATTTAAAATTTCACAACTGTAATTTAAATTTACATTACCAAATTTTATCAAAATCTTACTAAAATTTCATGGATATAAAGTTTCATGGATCATGTCCAATATAAGGCTCCCTCCCCATTTTCATTTCCTCATCCTCCCCCCCCCGGGCCTCTTATCCCCTGTCACACAAGGTAAAGGAACCCTTGCTGGCTGTTACCCCTGTCAACTCCCCCGCTTCATCGCCTGTCAACCTTTTTGACAGCGATGTCGACCTTCTTCTGCATCAGCGATCCATGGAACTTGAGCCTCTCACCATTCATAAGCCATTTCACTGTGCTTCTCCCATCATTAGTCCGGCTTCGGGGCATAATATCACTGTCCGTAAGACCACCAGGGGCGGCTCCCGCCATTTCCGCGGCAGATCCATCCCCCCGGCACTGGGGGTCCGATCCTTATCTCTGGTTGATGTTCCGATTATTGATATGTCGTCTCCTCGATCACAGCGCCTTAGAGCAGATATGGCTGGCACTTCCATTTCATGATGGATATTGTCTCCATGAATATACGCGGGCTTGGCGCTGGCCCCAAATATCTTGCGCTCAAGCATATCTTCTTTTCTGCTCGGCCGAAGATCGTTCTTATTCAGGAATTTATGCATGACAGGAATACCTCTATTTCATATTTCAGGAAGATGTTCCCATCATGGTATATTGTGGCTCTTGATGCATGTGGTCACTCAGGCGGCTTAGTTGCCATGTGGAACCCTTTTTGGATTCGTGCCTCTGCTTATAAATGTTTTGCTGGCATTTTGCTATCTGCCACCTTCCGTGGGCATCACCTCCCCATTCATATTCTTATCATTTACGCTCCCTACATGAACAAACATCCTTTCTAGGACAAATTTTTCTCTTCAGATCTTTGTGACATTCGTCATTTGATGCTTGTTGGTGATATGAACTTCACTCTTTGTCCTGATGAAGTATGGGGTGGTGGCAGGAAAATGGATCCAATATCCGATTATCTCAGATCCCATTTGCTTCACAGAAATTTCATTGATGTTGATCCCTCTGTATCGACCCATACTTGGCAGAATAGTCGAATTGACAATGCATATATCGCAAAGTGCATTGATCGTGTCATCATACAAGCGGATATTATTGATGTTTTGGGAATGCCTATATTCTCCATTGGCAATGACACCATTTCTGACCATCGCCTGATCTATATTCAGTGGCGTCCGAAGCTCCATTGTCAGCACTACCCATTCAAGTTCAACCATTCCTTCATAAATGATCAAGACTTCAACCATATCGTATCTGTCGCTTGGCACGATTCGATAAAAGGATCTCATGGGCCCTCCTTCCGTGAACGCATGGGATTCGTTCGATCAAAGGTCATGGTATGGAAAAGAGAGAAAAGACTGCGCGACCGATCTGCCCTCATGAACATCCAATATGAATTGGACCTCCTCCTCTCATCTCATGATCCAAACACTTTATCTTTTCAAATCAAATGCTTGATTGCTGATCTTACACGTCAAAAAACCCGCATATTAGAATCGGAGGAGTCTTCATGGCGTCTTAAGAGCAGAGCGTTATGGCTTGCCTTGGGGGATCGAAACACCAAATTTTTCCATAAATTTGCAAACCATAGGCGTGAGATTAATGCCATCTGGAAAATTCAAGACGGTTCGGGCGGCCATTTTTTCTCACATCAGGATATTTTCAATGCTGCTCTTTCCCATTTTAAAAAACAATACAGCCGTGGATCAGGCTGTGCTATTCATGATATCCTATGGGGCGTTGATTTATTCCCCCCATGTTTGATGAATCCATCAATGATGCCATTTTTCAGCCGATCACTGTGGATGAGCTCCATGGAATTCTCAAGGCCTTCAGCAAGGACAAATGTCCTGGACCTGATGGATGGACCATCGAATTTTACTTGCATTTCTTTGATCTTATCAAACATGATCTTATCCGTATGATCGAGGACTCCCGCATCAATGGTCGCATCCATCCTCATACATCATCTACATTAATTGCTCTCATCCCAAAGAAACGAGATGTTGATTCTTTCTCTAACTTTAGACCGATCTCTCTTTGCAACATCTCATTCAAAATCATATCAAAGATAATTGCGGAGCGCATCAAGGGCACTCTGGCCACACATTTATCAAGGGACCAACATGCTTTTCTGAAGGGACGGAATATATTGGATGTTGTTGCTTCCACACAAGAATGTATATACTCGATGTTCTCCAAGAACATTTCAGGGGCTGTTCTTAAAATTGATCTTCAAAAGGCTTACGACTGTCTGGATTGGGGATACATTCGTTGCCTTTTGGCAAAAATTGGACTTCGAGCAGAAATGATAAGCTGGATCATGGCTTGTATTGAGGGTGTCAAATATGCTATCAATATCAACGGGATTCCTTCCCCTTTCTTCCATGTTGAACGGGGCCTTCGCCAGGGTTGCCCACTGGCACCAATTATCTTTATTCTCGCCATGAATACGCTCAGCCTTCACATCAACAAAGCAATGGATGAACAGAGGTGTATTCCCATTAAAATCAGTAGACATATTTCTTTGTCCCACAACCTATTCGTGGATGATGTTCTCTTGTGCGCCATGCTCCAGCGCTCCTCATGGGACTGTTTATTTGAAATCCTTAATAATTTTCAAAAGGCCACTGGATTCTCTATAAACAAGCAAAAATCCATTTTGTATTATCACGGAGATGTCTTGGGACTGATCCAAGACATTGCTGACATGTTCGGGATTCAGGCTCAATCCATTCAGAACGGCATCACTTACCTGGGCTTCCATCTTAAATCCCACAAGTATTCAATCTCTGATTGGGAATGGCTTATTGTGCGATACTTCAACAAAATATCTTCATGGGAGTTCCGTGCTCTATCGCTGGCGAGTAGAGTGACTCTCACCAAGGCGGTTTTAACACATTTATCAGTATACTGGGCACATTTGTATTATCTACCCTCCACCATTATTCAGCGCATCAATCAGATCACTGCATCATTCATATGGGGCGGCTCTTCTTCGCATCAAAAGATACATCTCACAAAAATGAAGCACATTTCCATTCCAAAACAGCAAGGAGGTTGGGGCATCAAGGATTTACGTCTATTTGGCTGTGCGCTCATCTGTCGCTCATTATGGAGGGGAGTTTACGGATGCTCTCCATGGAGCAACATCATTAGACACAGATATATGAAGGGGAAGCCCATTGAATTTTGGCTTAGGAGAGGGTCCATTGGTCCACGGAATGGTTCCCCCATATGGCTCAGCATGCGGAAAATAGAATCTCTATTTTTATCACGTCTGCGGTGGAGGATTTATACGAGCAGCAATATTTATATCGGTATCGACCCATTTATATGCAGTCACTCTGATCTTTTTCTTCCAGGGGACCTCATCTCTCAGTTTCAGCGTCAAGGAATTTTTACATGGGATAAGCTTATTAAGGAATGGCAAGGATCCACACCTATATGGAAGAATGGTCGTGATCTCAATCTACAGGATATATGGGAAGGAACATGGAAATCAATCACTGATATGCTATCTGGATGCGACATTCATCGTCATGGACAAAAAGATCAACTTCTATGGACTATCAGCTATTTTCGGAGACCTGTATCTGTCAGAGATATTTATAATCACATGATCAGCAACAGAATTCCATACACTTTGCCTACTTTTCCATACATCTTTTGGAAGGCGAAATGTCCTCCAAAGATGATTCATTTTGCATGGCTCGTTTTCTACAACAAAAATCTATCATGGGACAACCTCAGAAAACGCTATTGGCATGGACCCAGCAGATGCTCAGTGTGCAAATCTGACGAAGAAACCAATCTTCATATGTTCATCAAATGCCCAGTCATTCAGCGGATCTGGTACGTTCTGGCAAACACTTTTGATTTTCTACTGACTGATTTTGATTCTCCTAGTGCAGCCCTTATATGGTGGAGCAGACAAAAGGGGAACAGGCGTTTCCTCATTCTCATTTTTCTATGGACAGTATGGAAATGGAGGAACGCATATATATTCAATGATTCAGCCTCGTCGCCATCATGCATTATAGACAATATCATGACAGATTGGCATATGATATACGGTTCTTTTTGATTCACACTATTTTCTTTGAACTCCAACTCTATTGCCATATTCCTGATATATTCAGGGGTTTTTTTTTCATACATGACAGATATCAGACTATTAAATGTAATGACTGATATATAGATTTCATGCATTACATATATATATATGTATATAGGATATGCAAGATACATACACTCATCTGTATTTATATAATCTCAATATACTATATCCCGATTTTTTTCATCTGAAAAAAAATAAGTGAGGTATCTGCCAAAACGCATGATGTCGTGCTGCCATGAGATGGGATTCCATGAAAGATGGCGAGGGTATGGGTCGATGGCCGCCGCAGTAGATGAGATGAATGTACTTATGGAATCCCATATAACATTAATGGATCGATGGCTACACAAATATTGGTTGCCGATGAATTCAGAATCGTACTGCGCCTTGCAGGATTACTGGTGTTGCATCATTCGATGCATGATTGTTCCCCAGAAGAAAAAAAAAAAAAAAACTGACTGGCAATACTTTTTTATTTATTCCCATCATTTTGAACTGGAACTTGTTTCAACATGGCGGGTGTCCCCATTATCCCAGCGTGGCTAGGAGATGGCGCATCGATCAATTTCCAGCCGCCTTAAAGGGTGAGATGATCAGGATTTGAAATGTTTCCACTAAATATTAGATCCGACGGTGCAGACTCCGGCACAAAGAGTATTAAATAGTTGTAGTCAAGAGGCAGACTTGCATTTCTTGTTGGCCGTACACGACGGGCTGTGGGTGTCTCTTGCGCGTGTAGCATGGATGGGTATTGTATTATCTTGGGCAGTGAGCAAATTGGTGGTATTTTTTTTGACAAAGTCAGCTGTTGTATTAACTCTGAAAATAAAAGACAGGAATTTGAGCCCTGAGGTACAAGAAGAGCCGGGATGGCTCAGGGTCAGGATCAGAGGAATTATAGAAAGAAATTTTTTCCTTAGTCCTGGATGTTCTGGTTTTGAAAAAATCTAAACTGAGATATACTTTGACAAATTGGAACAATAGAACAATAGAGACTGACATTTGCATAGCATTCCTAAATTATGTTAGCATGGATGAGGAGACAGTCCGCATTGCGCGCCTCTGTTTACAGATTGGGGCGAGAGTGAACAGTGAAGGATGAGATAATAGGCATATCCAGGTCACGTTGAATCCAGGATCCTACACATAGCAAAAACAAGAGGGATCGATTCTGGAAAGGATGAATAGGATTAATCTGAATGATCAGTGTTGTAAATGAAGCGGAACTAGGCCATATTCCATCGCTGATGATGATCCCAATGCAGGCCTGGAACATCTGGAGGCAATGCCTCTTGATAGCACTGTCGGGAATGGCGTTGAGTGAACTGATCTGATTCATGGCAGTGGCTGCAGAGAATCCTCGGCATTGCACAACAAACTTCCCATTGCTCTGTCACAAGCATTGTTGGCATGCCTATCTGCTTGCTTGTTGAAGGAGCAGAGGATGTGATGAAACTGCATATTTCCCATTGCCTGATGCAGGAGTTGGCAACGCTGAATGATCTGTTGTAAAAGAGCATTCGGAGATTTTTTCCTTTGAGCCATTAGTCTAATTACTATCGAAGAATCTCCAAAAACTTTAGTTGATCTTATACCAAGTTTGATGAGTGGTTTTAGCCCTTGATATAGGGCCAACGCTTTTGCCCTGTTGTTGGAGATATTCCCTAAACCCCATTCAAAATAGAGAACATTGTCTCCATTAGCATTGAAGATCAAGCCCCCTACTCCAGCAATACCTGGGTTTGACTTGGATGCCCCATCAAAGAAAAGGCAGAAAATATTACATTTTTGCAACGAAGTTGCAAACTCCTCCTCTTTATACCTTATCTTCCAACTGTGGGTTTCCTGAGTGCGCTGCTCTCTCATTATACTGCCATTCTGAGTGCTGTGATTTCTGTCCAAGATATAGCTGATGAAGCTCCTTTCTTCCACACTGTACAAAGTTGCATCGATGCTGCTATGAGTTTTAACAGAAATCGTTTCAAGAGCTAGAGTCTTTGCCTTGTTGCAGGCAAATCTTAAAGTCGAGTTCTTATCCTTGAAGATTTTTCGATTTCTAACAAGCCAGATGCTCCATAACATGGTGTATGGAAGAGTGTTCCAGACCCTCTGCGCTAAGTTGCTCTTCTTATTTTTCCAATGGCAGTTCTTTTTCCAATGTTGAATCGTATCACCTATGGAATGCTGGGAAATGCAAGGGAAGTTGACAGTGGGGTACAGTTCTTCCAAGCAGTCAATAGCAAAGGAACAGTCTACAAAGAGGTGTTTCATGGATTCTTCCGCAGCGTAGCAGTTGGGGCAGCGAAATGGACCGTTGATCCCCCTCTTTTGTAAATTCTCAGCTGTTAAAATTTTTTCTTTTAGTAAGTTCCAGATAAAAAACTTAATTTTTGGGAGAGCCTCTGACTTCCACACCATTTTCCAGTGATTCCATATTGGCATAGGGAAGGTGCTGTAGCAAATGTGCTGGTGGGCTACTTGAACTGTGTAATCTGAGCCAGTTGGGTCCCATCGAAAGCCATCCATCTTGTTCTTATTGACTGGAGCTTCGCTATGGAGGAGAGGCTGCAGTATGGAAAGACTAGAGTTGAGAGCAATGGGAACATCGGGGAAAGACCAACCAAGCCAGAGATGGGATAGAGGATCCCAGCTAGAAATTTGATCCAGGTAATGGATACCTTTGCTGTTGAGATAAGAGAGAATAGGAATGGTTTCATCATGACTATTTATTGGTTGTTGTCCCAGAATTTTATCAGCGCCAATCTTAACACTTGTTCCTCCTTTGGGCACTTTAGATATATTATGGACAATGAACGGAATGGATTTTTTACATAACCGCTAGATTTTTGAGGAATCTTTAATGCGTATAGCAGAGTCTAGCATATGTTGTCTCGGGCAGTTCAAATATTTGATTTCCAGAACCCTTTTCCATCAAGCAGAAGAACCAGTGATGAGCCTCCAAATGATCTTCCCTCCGAAGGCAAGATTTAGAAATTTGGGGGATCTAACGCCGAGACCACCTTTGTCCTGGGTTTGGATGACTTGTTTCCAACTGACTAAATTGAATTTCTTTTTATCGGTTTTCCCTCCTTTCCAAAGGAAGTGACGAAGGATTACATCCATTTTGTTATGAAAGGAAGCAGGGGCTTGATATAAGGAGAATCGATAAAGGGGGAGAGAAGAAATGCCAGATTTAAGGAGGATGAGCCGGCCTACTAGGTTGAGGCAAGCTGAACCCCACTGCTGCACTTTCCGCTTCACCTTGTCGATGATGATGTCCCACATTCCTGCCTTTAGAGGTCCTAGGCTCACAGGCATGCCCAAATAGGAGAAATGCGTCCACTCAAGGTTGCATGGGACTCCGAAAATATTTGCGATATTATGTATGACTTGGTTTGTTGCATTCTGTAGAAATTTTGAATAATAAACACATATTCAATGGAGATTATCCTGATCATGTACTATTGCGGAATACATACACAATACATAAGCT